>SJYC01056584.1:0-49649 GCA_006408675.1 Madoqua kirkii | reverse complement strand
TGGCTTAAAACTCAACATTCAAAAAACAGATCATGGCATCTGGTCCCATCATTTCATGGGAAATAGATGGGGAAACAGTGTCAGGCTTTATTTTGAGGGGCTCCAAAATCACTGCCGGGGATGGCGCCACGCGGGGGCCGAGCAGGACGCGGCGGCGGGACGCTCTGGGGAGGCCCAGGCAGCTGATGGTTTTGACAAAGTATCTTAAGGTTGCCGGCCCACCCCCTCTTCTCCTTTTATCTCTTGTCCTCCCCGCCCTCCCCATCACCACCACCCTGGCTTCCCTCCCTCGTGACTGCCTGCATCCTCCTTCCTCTCAGCCTGTCAGCATTCTCCATCACTGGCCTATGGACTGTGTATGCCATGGCCGTGATGAACCACCACGTGTGACCCGTGGAGAAATGGTCTTACAAGGAATCCTGCTCTCCTGACCCCATGGAGCAAGGGGGCCCCAAGGCCTGCTGCACCCTGGATGACACCCCCCTCATCAGCAAGTGTGGCTCGTACCCCCCTGAGAGCTGCCTCTCCAGCCTCACTGGCAACCTGGGCGCTTTCCTGGCAGCCCTGATCTGCCTCCTGTGCTATGGGCAGCTCCTGGAGCAGAGCCGTCATTCCTGGGTCAACACCACGCCGTTCATCACAGGCTGCACCAATGCCGTGGGTCTGGTGGTGGTGGGAAACTTCCAGGTGGACCACGCTAAGCCTCTGCACTATGTCGGAACCGGTGTGGCCTTCACTGCCGGCCTGCTCTTCGTTTGCCTGTACTGTGCCCTCTCCTACCAGGGGGCCACGGCCCCCCAGGACCTGGCTGTGGCCTACCTGCGGATTGTGCTGGCAACCATCGCCTTTGTCACTCTGATCCTCAGTGGGGTCTTCTTCATCCATGAGAGCTCTCAGCTGCAGCATGGGGCAGCCCTGTGTGAGGGGGTGTTCATCATTGACATTCTCATCTTCTACAGCACCTTCAGCTACGAGTTTGGGGCCGTCTCTTTGGACACACTGGTGCTGCGTTGCAGCCCACCCCTGGCCAAGCTTGGAGTCCTCCGGGAACAGCAGCACCTCCACCCACCTCAACTGTAGCCCTGAGAGCGTCGCTATGATCTGAGGTCTGGGGAGGGTGGCTGGCCCTGCCTCTGCAGCTCTCCGCATCTCCTTTGCATTTCTTTTGTACCAAAAAAACCCGATTTTGCGAAAAGTATTCTGTTGGGACACAGGCTGCCTCACTCCTGGAGGAGGGGCCATCCCACACCTGTGCCATAGAGGAGTGGGCCTCTTGGCAGGCTGCCCAAGCCACACAGCCTGCTCCCCACACTGCAGTGTTATCTTTGTTTTAAAGGTCACACTGGAGAAGGAAATGGCAACCCACTCCAGTATTCTTGCCTGGAGAATCACATGGACGGAGGAGCCTGGTGGGCTACAGTCCACAGGGTCACAAAGAGTTGGACATGACTGAGCGACTTCACTTCATTCATTTCACTTTACTTCCAAAATCACTGCAGATGGTAATTGTAGCCATGAAATTAAAAGACGCTTACTCCTTGGAAGGAAGGTTATGACCAACCTAGATAGCATATTCAAAAGCAGAGACATTACTTTGCCAACAAAGGTCCGTCTAGTCAAGGCTATGGTCTTTCCTGTGGTCATGTATGCATGTGAGAGTTGGACTGTGAAGAAGGCTGAGCACCGAAGAATTGATGTTTTTGAACTGTGGTGTTGGAAAAGACTCTTGAGAGTCCCTTGGACTGTAAGGAGATCCAACCAGTCCATTCTGAAGGACATTAGCCCTGGGATTTCTTGAGAAGGAATGATGCTAAAGCTGAAACTCCAGTACTCTGGCCACCTCATGCGAAGAGTTGACTCATTGGAAAAGACTCTGATGCTGGGAAGGATTGGGAACAGGAGATGAAGGGGAAGACAGAGGATGAGATGGCTGGATGGCATCACTGACTCAATGGACATGAGCCTGAATGAACTCTGGGAGATGGTGATGGACAGGGAGACCTGGCGTGCTGCGATTCATGGGGTCACAAAGAGTCAGACACGACTGAGCGACTAAACTGAACTGAACTGAAGAGGGAAGCTGAGCAAAATCTGTTCAATTCTATGTTTGGATATACTCCCTGATCCAGGAATTTGGACTTCTAGGAATTTATGCTAATGACAAAAGCACAAAGGAATTTATATAGTGCAAATATATTTACAGACTCAATGGTTTAATAGTGCATGTATGTACAAGTCTGTAAAAATACAAGACAGCTATAAATAGAGGACTATAAATAAATTACGGCATATCCATACTGTAGAATACTAGGGAAAAAAAGAAAAGGTATTTCTATACAAAGTGATATAGAAGGGACTTCAAGAGATATTACTAAATAAAAGAGAATTGTTGGTGTTAAAAAAAAAAACAAGAATAAGGGTAATGATATCAGGAAGACCCAAAAAGAATAATACTTATTTTCAGGAAACAGATCCTTAAAACTCAGAAGCTTTTTGTGATTGTAAACCTGCCTTCTTTGGGCAGCTGCTCTTTTCTTTCACAGTGAGGTATAAAGTGTAAAATTCCTTTAAAAAAATGTCATGAAATATGTCTCAGAGAAAATGACAACATGCCTTAGCCCTCTCCACTAACTCCCAGCATATTGCTTTGGTGTGGCCCTAAGCCATACTTTAGTTTTAATTTTAAAGATAGAAAAGTGAAAGTGAAGTCGCTCAGTTGTATCCGGCTCTTTGCTACCCCATGGACTGTAGCCTGCCAGGCTCCTCCATCCATGAAATTTTCCAGGTAAGAGTACTGGAATGGGTTGCCATTTCCTTCTCCAGGGAATCTTCTGGACCCAGGGATCGAAACCAGGTCTCCCACATTGCAGGCAGATACTTTAAGCCACCTGGGAAGTAGTCAGGTTTTAAAGAGCATAATATAATAATTGTTTCAAGTTCTCTGATGAAAAGAGGTACCATACTAGGAATAACAAGCAGGTAGACTCTGACAAGGTCAAAATGAACCACTCCCTGGGTAATAGTAAAACTCCAGCTGTTCATCACTTCATCACAGGCAATGTAGCAGGGGTGAGAGTGGAGCAGAAATTGTACTTACTGTTATTGCTGATTTGCTGATGTTTAGTTGAATTCAGTCTTTTAATTTTGAGAACCTCCAAAATTCATCTGCTGTGTTGTGTTCAAATACAAATAAATGTATACAAATAAGCAAGCAGATATGTAAAACGAATAGTAAACTACCCAAAGAAGGCAGGAAAGCAACAGTGCTCCATTACCAAAAACATTATTGGTACCTAATTATAGGAGAGTTCAGATGGATCATCCCCTAAGGTGACAGGTTACCACTAAAAAGCATCCCTCTTTTGTGTTCTTTTAATTGTAGGGAAAAGGTGTTTGGGGAAAATGGGGATCAAGAGACAGGTTCCAGGGCTGACTTGCCCAATAATTCATCTTTGTGGAATCTAGATTTTCTACTTTGAAAACTAAGGAGATTACACTAAGTCAGTGTCTTCCAAACTTTGAGATCTATTAATGGTGGAAGTAGTAAATGAGTTGGTATGTGTGTTAGTCACTTAGCTGTGTCTGACTCTTTGTGATCCCAAGGACTGTAGTTCACCAGGGTCCTCTGTCCATGTGATTCTCTAGGCAAGAATACTGGAGTGGACTGCCATTTCCTTCTCCAAGGGATCTTTCTGACCCAAGTAGCAAACTCATATCTCCTGCATTGTAGGCAGATTCTTTACCATCTGAGCTATCAGTTCAGTTCACTTCAGTCGCTCAGTCATGTCTGACTCTGCAACCCCATGAATCATAGCACGCCAGGCCTCCCTGTCCATCACCAACTCCCAGAGTTCACTCAGACTCACGTCCACTGAGTCAGTGATGCCATCCAGCCATCTCATCCTCTGTCTTCCCCTTCATCTCCTGCCCCCAATCCCTCCCAGCATCAGAGCCTTTTCCAATGAGTCAGCTCTTCGCATGAGGTGGCCAAAGTACTGGAGTTTCAGCTTTAGCATCATTCCTTCCCAAGAAATCCCAGGGCTGATCTCCTTCAGAATGGACTGGTTGGATCTCCTTGCAGTCCAAGGGACTCTCAAGAGTCTTTTCCAACACCACAGTTCAAAAGCATCAGTTCTTCAGTGCTCAGTCTTCTTCACAATCTGAGCTATAAAAAGCACTAAATAATATTGATTCTCTTAGTAAGTAAGCTATTTCCTTTTCAATTCCCTTTTTAACTTTTCTAAAGTCAAGGAGAAAGTCTCAGCTTGTTGCTAGTACAGATTTGACACCTCCATAATAAAAGCAAATCTCCTTTTTTCAGAAAGAAAGGGCAGGCCTTAAGTTCAGAGCTCTCCAAAGACAAAGTCTCTATCTAGAATTAACATATTGCTTTATCTTTATTCATTTAGTTATATCTATATTTCTCTTTATGGCATACAAAACTGATTTTCTTTATGGTATAATGCAATTTAAATAAAAACAAGAAGTTGATTTAAAGAGAAACATTAACTAAATAATACATAGTGCTAGTTACATGGGTATGTTTTTTAAATCTTGAAAAAGAGGTACCCAACTGACTTGAAGTTTGAAAAATGGGGAATTAAATAATTTCTAGGCTCCTTTCTAATTCTATTACTCACTCTCTGGGCCAATGATCAGAAACCTTGCCTATACTATCAAGGCAACCTACTAAAACATTATCTGTTCCATTTAGTTTCTAAGATAACTCTTGGAATTGTTCTATTACTGAATTAATATACACACATCTCATTTCCTTTTCACTTTCATGTACTGGAGAAGGAAATGGCAACCCACTCCAGTATTCTTGCCTGGAGAATCCCAGGGATGAGGGAGCCCAGTGGGCTGCCATCTATGGGGTCACACAGAGTTGGACATGACTTAGCAGCAGCAGCAGCAGCAGCATCTCATTTCCAGAAAACAAATAATAACTGCCCAAAGCCAGGAAAAGCAATGTGTATCTCATTATTGTATATTTAAAGAATAACTGTTTCCTGGCTTCTCTTACATAAGGATGTCTGTGGACCTAAAAAGAATTTTAGTCTTAAAGCCACAACTAAGTCAGTGTAAATTTCCCTGTTTACAGTTTATACACCTTTGGGAATGTTACAAATATAAACCTCTTCCGTCACTGTCTCAGAACTCAAGATCCTTCAAAACAGTGAACTCAATACTATTTGGAAACTCAAACCTGGGATATTTTATTGACTTCCCTGGTGGCTCAGACTGTTAAGCGTCTGTCTACAACGAGACAGACCAGGGTTCAATCCCTGGGTCAGGAAGATCCCCTGGAGAAGGAAATGGCAATCCACTCCAGTACTATTGCCTGGAAAATACCATGGACAGAGGAGCCTGGCTGGCTACATGCATGCATTATCTATGTATCATATCCCAACCAGGAAGGTATCATAAGGTGGATGTCCATACATACAATCTGCCAACCCAATTCTTACAGTATAAATCCAGAGAAAGGAAAAGGGTTGGAGGGTAGGAGGGCAAATGCCATGCCAGACAAGAAAAGTCATGAAAGTATAGGTACCTCTGTGGACCTTGCAGGGGATGGCTTGTTTCTGATACTGAGTGGGGCAGGGAGAGTGGAGACAGTAAATAATGGGGTTCAAAGTGGAACCAATGTCCTCCTCAGCAGAAATTAAGGAGCTCATGTGCCAGGTTGACTGCGTCAACTACTTGCTGATGTATGACATTGGATAAGCTACTTAACCTCTTTTGCTTCAGTTTCCTCAGCTGTAAAATGGGGCTAATAATAGCTGTCTCTCTGGGTTTCTCTGGGGATTATATTAACATGAATACAGGTAAGTGTCTACCATCATTGCATTATCATAGCAGAAGATATTAAGAGGTGGCAAGAATACACAGAAGAACTGTACAAAAAAGATCTTCAAGACCAGATAATCACGATGGTGTGATCACTTACACTCACCTAGAGCCAGATATCCTGGAATGTGAAGTCAAGTGGGCCTTAGGAAGCATAACTACGAACAAAGCTAGTGGAGGTGATGGAATTCCAGTTGAGCTATTTCAAATCTTAAAAGAGGATGCTGTGAAAGTGATGCACTCAATATGCCAGCAAATTTGGAAAACTCAGCAGTGGTCACAGGACTGGAAAAGGTCAGTTTTCATTCCAATCCCAAAGAAAGCCAATGCCAAAGAATGCTCAAACGACAACACAATTGCACTCATCTCACATGCTAGTAAAGTAATGCTCAAAATTCTCCAAGCCAGGCTTCAGCAATACATGAACCAAGAACTTCCAGATGTTCAAGCTGGTTTTAGAAAAGGCAGAGGAACCAGAGATCAAATTGCCAACATCTGCTGGATCATCAAAAAAGCAAGAAAGCTTCAGGAAAACATTTACTTTTGCTTTATTGACTATGCCCAAGCCTTTGACTGTGTGAATCACAAGAAACTGTGGAGAATTCTGAAGGAGATGGGAATACCAGACCACCTGACCTGCCTCTTATGAAATCTGTATGCAGGTTAGGGAGCAACAGTTGGAATTGGACATGGAACAACAGACTGGTTCCAAATAGGAGAAGGAGATGTCAAGGCTGTATACTGTCACCCTGCGTATTTAACTTATATGCAGAGTACATCATGAGAAATGCTGGGCTGGAGGAAGCACAAGCTGGAATCAAGATTGCCAGGAGAAATATCAATAACCTCAGATAGGCAGATGACACCACCCTTATGGCAGAAAGTGGAGAAGAACTAAAGAGTCTCTTGATGAAAGTAAAAAAGGAGAGTGAAAAAGTTGGCTTAACGCTCAACATTCAGAAAAAAAGGTCATGGCATCCGGTCCCATCACTTCATGGAAAATAGATGGGGAAACAGTGGAAAGAGTGGCAAACTTTATTTTGGGGAGGCTCCAAAATCACTGTAGATGGTGATGGCAGCCATGAAGTTAAAAGACGCTTACTCTTTGGAAGGAAAGTTATGACCAACCTAGGTAGCATATTCAAAAGCAGAGACATTACTTTGCCAATAAAGGTCCGTCTAGTCAAGGCTATGGTTTTTCCAGTAGTCATGTATGGATGTGAGAGCTGGACTATAAAGAAAGCTGAGCATGAAAGAATTGATGCTTTTTGAACTGTGGTGTTGGAGAAGACTCTTGAGAGTCCCTTGGACTGCAAGGAGATCCAACCAGTCCATCCTAAAGCAGATCAGTCCTGGGTGTTCATTGGAAGGGCTGATGTTGAAGCTGAAACTGCAATACTTTGGCCATCTCATGTGAAAAGCTGACTCATTTGAAAAGACCCTGATGCTGGGAGGGATTGAGGGCTGGAGGAGAAGGGGTTGATAGAGGATGAGATGGTTGGATGGCATCACCAACTCAATGCACATGGGTTTGGGTCAACTCTGGGAGTTGGTGATGGACAGGGAGGCCTGGCATGCTGCTGTTCATGGGGTTGCAAAGAGTCGGACTTGACTGAGCGACTGAACTGTCCCTCTATTGTCCCTCATTGTAGCACAACTTTGTTGCACTGCCTCAGTAGTCCCTAAAAGGAGGGACTTTGCTTCATTCACTCTTACTTCCAGAACCATGAGTGATTCATAGTACATGATCTGATGTTCTTGAATAAATTCATTAACATAATAATGTTATTAGGCTTTCCTGGTGGCTCAGATGATAAAGAATCTGCGTGCAATGTGGGAGACCTGGGTTCGATCCCCAGGTTGGGAAGATTCCCTGGAGAAGGGCATGGCAACCCACTCCAGTATTCTTGCCTGGAGAATCCCCATGGACAGAGAAACCTGGCAGACTACAGTCCACATGGTCACAAAGAGGAGGACATGACTGACTAAGCATAGTATTAATGCTATTACAATGATTCTTATAATATACAGGCTGACTACTTTTAGAGGATGTTCTAACACATGTAATCGTTAAAACTGGAAGAAGGGAAAGGCTTCATTCATCCCAATAGGGCTTGAGTGCTGTTTTATGGAACTGAAGGAAACAAATTAAAAACACATATTGTGCATTACAGTGAAAAAATGATAAAGAAAAAAGAGTGGGGGATTGCACAGAGCAGTACTGCTTTGCGCCAAGAATTTTAAAGCACAATCTGGTCTTTCAAACACACACTGCAGAGATAAATAATTTCTTCAATAGCCCTTTATTTTTCCCAACATTACTAATTAACCTGATGAGAGGGACTTAGCCAAGCTGGCTAGCAGAGTACAGAATTTGGATAAGGACTTGATGAGGGACATTGTTCTCCAACAGGCAGCTGAGAGGCTCTCTGTCAACATGCTTAACAGTCTCTTCAGCTTTCATAATTCTGCCACCTCAGACTCTCAGAGCTTATTTCCCAAAACATGGCATAAGATGGACTTACTCTCAAGTATTTTGAAAGGTTGTGCCAGACTTTTTGAAAGAAAATATATTATTTAACTTTATGATTCTAAAATGGTGATGATGATTCTAAGGAGATGATGTAATCAACAAAACATTTTTGAAAGTACATTTTGTCAACCAAAGTTAGTTTTTCCCCTATATGACATATTCTCTCTCCTTTTCTTTCTTTGATGAAGGAGAGTATTCTAAACAACACCTTGTCTGAATGCCCATAGGTGACTAACTCTGCTGGTTCACTTTGTTTAAAGCTGAACCTAGAAGAACAACAATAACTCTCATTCACCTCCTGGGATCTAATTAGTGGAGAACTTGCAAGGTAAAAAAGTCATCTTCACACACCACATGTACTTCATCTAAATCGTAATTTACCTCCCACATTTGAATTACCAGACAGTTCTAAAATTGTGCCAGTCTGAGGTTGCTGGAAACTAATATATGACTTAATAATTTCTGAACTTGACTTTCAAATTGAATTTGCAGAAATTTCAGCCAGCTATTAATATGATAGCAAAAAAGAGGATATTTTCTCTTTGCTTACTACTATTTCCTTCAAGAAAACAAGGATGCAAAGACTCCAGATCATCAAATAGATCTACTGCCTTTTGGAATATGTAATCTCTCTTTACATTGTTTCTGTCTTATCAGTTAATCAGTCTCTATATTAAACAATATTAGGTAACAGGAAGTAATGAACCCAACTTTAATCCACTAAAATAGCCTTGATGTAGATTCAACTGCGATCTTGTCGATAGTTTTATTATTTAAACTTGACTAGATCTTTAAAATGTGGTAATGTTGAAGTTAGCGATCTTAAATAAATTGCAAAAAGCTTTGATTCTATTAATATGAAGTACATGTGAACATTATACTATGTAATTTGCTAATAAGGTTAACAACTGAGTTAGTTGGTCCCCCAGAAATTCCTTTTATTTCTATTACTAATTTGTGAGATGCCAAATTTCAGACATATAAATAGCCCTTATGAGAAAGACATTTGATAATTTTGATTAATTCTGTTCTGGGTACATAGGTGATAGGAAATAAAAAAGCATTTAATGACTCCTGATGTTCAATAAATTGTTGTGTTAGTTTGCACAAAGAGGGGGAAAAAAATCTCATAACATTTTAAAATTTAGATTTTTCTATGAAGCATTTCCATAAAATGAATACCATGGTGTCAATAATAACAAGCATAACTGGAAGGGAAAAGCACTTTTCTTTTTTAAATTAACTTCATAGCCAAGACTGATATCTTTCCCTAGGATATTTGACTCCTTTTGTTTTGCTTCTCGTATCTATTGCTTCAAACACGTAAACTCCTTCCCCTAGTAGGAGATGATCTCAATTGCATTTCAAAATATGAATTTCTTTCTCCTGGGTTCAAACCGTAGAGAATTTCCCCCTTCTGCAGTTTTCAAAGGGAATGTTCGGGCAATGCCAAATGTCTCCCCCCACGTCAAATCTCACAATCTCATATATTCTCTGGAAAGATGGCTGGAAATAATTAAGATCCTCAAAACCATTTTTCTGGGTACTCAGAGTTCTGCCACTCAAACTTTTAATTATAAACTGACATCTAATAAAGCAGAATGTCACAGAGCTACTGCAACTCCACTCGCCTTGCAGTTTTACTGTGGATCTTGCTATATCAAAAGCCTGCCTTGCCGATCATTTTTAATTAAATAAAAGGCAGGTCCTTCCCAGAGCAAGAATTACAATGAAAGTCAGCTTTTCAGTGGAGCAGCTGTATAAACGGGTTCTAAAATTAGCCTAGTCATTTCCAAGCTGTGTTTTACAGCTTCAATGTGTCTTCTGCAGCCCATGTCAGGATGAGAAAATGAATTTTCTCAAGAACATCACAGTCATTTTGGGTTCAGTCCATTTTAATGATGTCATAGCCAATGCAAACCTTTCAGTCCTGAGCAGTCTGGGTGTAGGGCGATGTGATCAAAAAGTGCCATCTGAGAAGAGCATTTGCTTTAATTTAGATGGTGTTGACAGACCGATGGGTATTGTAATAAAAACCACCTGGCCTCTTGCCCAGGGGATGTATAAGCTAAACAAGACAAACAGGAATATAATGAACAACTTGGGCTGACAGGCAGTAGCTAGCTTCGGATTTCAGACTTCCTGTCCTTTATTAGAACATTTAGGAGGAATTTTTTTGATTCCCATTTCTCATACTTGTTTTTGTAGGGAAACAGTGGGGGTTATCACAGAAAAAAAAAAAATTTCCTGTGAGACAGGGGAGGCACTATCCCTCCACTTACCACCTCAAAAAAAAAAAAAAAAGAAGAAGCCTGAAATGATTTCCTAACCCAAACTACTGCACTGGCTGCTGGCTCTCCTAGAAGATTAAGGGGATGGGGGTGAGGAAAGATGTGGAGGACTGGAGCAAGAACAGGAAGCAAATGGAGTTGGTATTGCACGACAGGTGAACATTAACAAGAATCTAATTTATGCTTCTGAGAGCATTCAAATCCATACATAACCACAAATAAATGATCATTTTGTGGGGAGCATTTGCCTTCTGTGTCCTTTATTAATGAATCTAATGTTGCTAATGCATACGGCATCACAAGATTCCTAGATATAAGGGGACCAGACCTTGCAGAATCACATTTTCACAGAAACAGCCATTTTAAGGCTAGGAACCAAAGTTTATGAAATCATCTCTGACCTAGAAGAGAGAGTCAAAGAGATCAATAGGAAGAGGGAGGGTCATGTCAAAATAACACAGTGAGCCCATTCACAAGTCCCCCAACCACCTTCCTGGGTAGGAACTGTTCTTATAGATTCCAGGGGAGCTAAATGGTAACTGGCTGGGATCAGAGAATTGTATAGTGGCCATTCTGATGTGTCTGTGGGGATCTCTGGACACGTTACTGTAAAATGCTATTTATCTTATCAAGCAGTGAGCACCACAAACATTCTAGGTGCTCAATTTATTTTCCAAGTGACCTGAAAATGATGAGCAGAGGTAGATCTACCATAAACGTAGTGAAGCGCTGATTTCAAGGCCCCTGATTTGCATCGCCTGTGAGTTACAGAATGTTCCAAGTGAAGAGGGAAGGCGAGCTGCAAGCACAGGTTTCCGACGTGCTTGGGAAATTTGTATTTCCCAAATAGATCTCAGAAGAAAGGAACTTGGATCCTCAAGCTTCCACTAATTTGTTGTGGTTTCTTTTTGTTAAAAAAAAAAATCACCTCAAACCTGGGCTCTGTAACAACCTAGAGGGGTGGGATGGGGAGGAATGGGGAGGGATGTTCAGGAGGGAGGGAACACAGGTATACCTATGGCTGATCCATATTGACGTTTGGCAGAAACCAACACAATAAAGCAATTATCCCTCAAGTAAAACTCAACAAATTTAATTTTAAAAATTCACTTTGATGTACACAGCATTCACAGCTTCATGTCCTTTTCCTGAAAGCCCTCAAAATCACAGTAAGGCCCCAGAAAACTTGGATTTGCCCTTCGTGGTGATATTTAGACTTTCAAAATATTCTTGTCAGCCTGTGATTTGAGAGGTGAAGGTGCTTTCAAGAAGTAGTTATTATTACTTTCAAAAGTGTCCCAGTTTGAATAATAGATGATGTGGTCGCTCTAAACATAGAATAATAGATAAGAACACAAATTGGATGAATGTGTTGAGTTGAAAACCAATCACTGTTATTTAAACTTTGAAAAAGTTATTTAACTTCTCTGTGGTTCATATGTAAAATGAAGATAAAAGTACATACACCTCATAGATGGTTATAAAGATTGAAGGAACCCATATATACAAAGCACTTAGAGCAGTGCCTGGCAGAGGAAGCACTATGTGCTATTGTTATTGTTGTTAAATTATTATAAACTCCTAACTCTTTTTAACAAATCAATCAAATATCAATATTTATTTATGAGAAAGCACTGTGCCCATAAATAGCTAATAATCTACTGGTGAATATTAGTATGTATAATCACTGATTAAAAGATATCTTCATTGACTTTTGATCACTTTTTTCCAGTCTTATTGAGATATAATTTGACACATAACATTATTTTAGTTTAAGGTATACAACATAATGATTTAATTTATGTTGATACCACAAAAAGATTTCCACAATAAGCTTGTGCTGCTGCTGCTAAGTCACTTCAGTCGTGTCCGACTCTGTGCGATCCCACAGATGGCAGCCCACCAGGCTCCTCCATCCCTGGGATTCTCCAGGCAAGAACCCTGAAGTGGGTTGCCATTTCCTTCTCCAATGCATGAAAGTGAAAAGGGAAAGTGAAGTCGCTCAGTCGTGTCCAACTCTTAGCGACCCCATGGACTGCAGCCCACCAGGCTCCTCCGTCCATTGGATTTTCCAGGCAAGAGTACTGGAGTGGGGTGCCATTGCCTTCTCCAACAATAAGCTTAGTGAACATATATCACCTCAAAGTTATAATTTTTTCTAGTTATGAAAACTTTTAATATCTACTCTAAGCAATTTTCAAACATACATTATTGTTAACTATAGTCACCATACTGTAGATTACATACCCAGAACTTATTTATCTTATTATAACTGGAAATTTGTACCTTTTGATCACACTTACTAACTTTCCCCACCCCACCCCCTTCCTCTGGAAACCACCAATATCTTCAGCTCATATGAGTTCATTTTTCTTAGATTCCACATATAAGTGAGATCATAAAGTATGCATCTTTCTTTGTCTTGCTCACTCAGCATAAGACCCTCAATTTCCCTCTATGTTGCTTCAAATGGCAAGATTTCTTTCCTTCTTATGGCTGAATAATATTACATTTAGATACAGATATCTAATTTGGATTTAGATTTAGATCTAGATTATACTTTCTTTATTCATTCATCTGCTGATGGACACAGACTGCTCCCATATGTGGGCTATTGTAAGTAATACTGCAAAGAACATGGGAGTACAGATATCTCTTTGAGGGAGTAATTTCCTCCTTTGGATATATATATATCCAGAGGTGGGATAGCTAGGTACAATTGTAGTTCCATTTTTTTATTTCTTGAGAAACATCCATACAGTTTTCCATAGTGGTTGCACAGTTTACATTCCCACCAACAGTGCACAAGAGTTCTTTGTTCTCCGAATCCTCACCAGCACTTACCCCTTGTCTTTTTGATGATAGTCACATAACAGGTATGAGGTAATATCTTACTGTGGTTTTGATTTGCATTTCCCTAATTATTAGTGATGTTGAGCATCTTTTTGTGTTGACCATAAGGATGTCTTTTTTTTAAATGTCTGTTCTATTCTTCTGCTCATTTTTAAATCAAAAATTTTTTTTTATTTTTTGCTTTTAAGCTGTATGAGTTCATTATATACTTTGGGTATTAACCCTTCATCAAATTATCAAATATATGATTTGCAAATATTTTCTCCCATTCTGTAGGTTGCTTTGCATGTTGTCGATAGTTTTCTTTGCTGTGGAAAAGCTTTTTAGTTTGATGTAGTCCCACTTTTTTATTTTTCCTTTTGTTGTCTTTGCTGTTGGTGTCAAATTCAAAAAACAGTCTAACTTGTTCTTTTATTTTTATTATTGGAGTATAATTCCTTTACACTGTGGCATTTGTTTCTGGTATACAAAAAAGTAAATCAGTTATATGCACACATATATCACATAGAGCTCCTTCTCACTGTACCCCCATCCCAGCCATCTAGGTCATCACAGACCACTGAGTGCTGCACTACAGGATCCCACTAGCTATCTGCTTTACAGATGGTAGTGTATTTAGGTCAAACCTAATCTCCCAATTCATCCCACCCTCCCTTTCCCCCACTGTGTCCATAAGTCCCTTCTCTATGTCTGTGTCTCTATTTCCGTCCTGAAACTAGGATCATCTGTACCATTTTTCTAGACTCCACATACTTGTGTTAATATACCACTGTTTTTTTCTTTATGGCTTACTTCACTCTGTTTGATAGACTCTAGGTCCATTCACATCTCTACAAATGACACAGTTTCATCCTTATTGTGGCTAATATTCTGTTGTGTATATGTACCACATCTTCTTTATCCATTTATCTGTCAATGGACACTTGGATTGTTTCCATGGCTTGGATACTGTAAACAATGCTGCAGTGAACACTGGGGTACATGTGTCTTTTTGAATTATGGTTTTCTCAGGGTATATGCCCAATAGTTGGATTGTTGGGTCATAAGGTAGTTCTACTTTTAGTTTAAGGAGCCTCTATACCATTCTCCATAGTGGCAATGTCAACCTTCTCCACACCCTCTCCAGCATTAACTGTTTATAGATTTTTTGATGTTGGCTATTCTGACTGGTGTGAGGTAGTACCTCATTGTAGTTTTGGTCTGCGTTTCTCCAATAATTAGTAATGGTGAGCATCTTTTCATGTGCCTCTTGGCAATCTGTATGTCTACTTTGGAGAAATGTCTATGTAAGTCTTTCACCCATTTTTTGATTGGGTTGTTCATTTTTTGATACTGAGCTTCATGAAAGAAAGAAAGTGAAGTTGCTCAGTCGCATCCGATGCTTTGTGACCCTATGGACTACAGCCCACCAGGCTCCTCTGTCCATGGGATTCTCCAGGCAAGAATACTGGAGTGGGTTGCCATTCCCTTCTCCAGGGCTCTTCCTGACCCAGGGATTGAACTCAGGTCTCCTGCATTGTAGGCAGCTGCTTTACTGTCTGAGTCACCAGGGAAGTTCTAAGCTTCATGAACTATTTGTATATTTTGGAGATAAAACTTTGGTCTATTGCTTCATTTGTAAATACTTCCTTCCACTCTGTAGGATGTTTTTTCATCTTGTTTATAGTTCACTGTGAAAAAGCTTTTAAGTTTAATTAGGTCCCATTTGTTTTCACTACTCCAGAAGATGAGCCCAAAAAGACCTTGCTGTAATTTATGTCAAAGAGTATTTTTCCTGTTTTCCTCTAAATGTTTTATAGTGTCAGTCTTATATTTAGGTTTTAATCCACTTTGAATTTACTTTTGTGTATGGTGTTAGGAAGTATTCTAATTTCATTCTTTTACATAGAGCCATCCAGCACCCTTTATTGAAGAGACCTGTCTTTCCTCCATTGTATATTCTTGCCTTCTTTGTCATATATTAGGTGATAATAAGTAAGGCTTTCTATCCTCTACCATTGATCTATATTTCCATTTTCATGCCAATACCATACCATCTTGATTACTGTAGCTTTGTAGTATAGTCCGAAGTCAGAGAGCCTGATTCCTCCAGCTGTTTTTCTTTCTCAAGATTGCTTTGCTATTCGAAGTCTTTTGTGTTTCCATACAAATTGGCAATTTTTTTGTTCTAATTCTGTGAAAAACATCATGGGTAATTTGATAGGGATTGCACTGAATCTGTAGATTGCTTTGGGTCAGATGGTCATTTTCACAATATTGATTCTTCACATCCAAGAACATGTGTATCTCTCCAGCTGTGTCATCTTTGCTTTCTTTCATCAGTGTTTTGTAGTTTTTTGAGCACAGGTCTTTTGCCTCCTTAGGTAGGTTTATTCCTAGATATTTTATTTCTTTTGTAGCAATGATAAATGGGATTGTTTCCTTACTTTTTTTTCTAATAGTTCATTGTTAGTGTATAGGAATGCAAGAAATTTCTGTGCATTAATTTTATATTCTCCTACTTTACTAAAATGATTAGCTTTAGTAGTTTTCTGGTGGCATCTTTAAGATTTTCTATGTATAGTATAATGTCATCTGTGAACAGTGACAATTTTACTTCTTCTTTTCCAATTTGTATCCTTTTTATTTTTTGATTGCCATGGCTAGGACTTCCCAAACTATGTTAAATAAGAGTGGTAAGTGTGGGCATCCTTGCCTTCTTCTTGATCTCCAAGGAAATGCTTTCAGTTTTTCATCACTGAGAATGATGTCTACTGTAGGTTTCTCTTCAGTTCAGTTCAGTTACTCAGTCATGTCCGACTCTTTGCAACCCCATGAATTGCAGCACGTCAGGCCTCCCTGTCCATCACCAACTCCCGGAGTTTACTCAGACTCACGTCCATTGAGTCAGTGATGCCATCCAGCCATCTCATCCTCGGTCGTCCCCTTCTCCTCCCGCCCCCAATCCCTCCCAGCATCAGAGTCTTTTCCAAGGAGTCAACTCTTCTCATGAGGTGGCCAAAGTACTGGACTTTCAGCTTCAGCATCATTCCTTCCAAAAGAAACCCCAGGGCTGATCTCCTTCAGAATGTACTGGTTGGATCTCCTTGCAGTCCAAGGGACTCTCAAGAGTCTTCTCCAACACCACACTTCAAAAGCATCAATTCTTCGGCGCTCTGCCTTCTTCACAGTCCAACTCTCACATGCATACATGACCACAGGAAAAAACATAGCCTTGACTAGATGGACCTTAGTCGGCAAAGTAATGTCTCTGCTTTTGAATATGCTCTCTAGGTTGGTCATAAGTTTTCTTCCAAAGAGTAAGCGTCTTTTAATTTCATGGCTGCAATCACCATCAGCAGTGATTTTGGAGCCCCCCAAAATAAAGTCTGACACTCTTATGTGGCCTTTACTATGTTGAAGTAGATTCCCTCTATGCCTTCTTTCTGGGTATAGGGGGAGGGTTTTTTTTTTTTTTAATCATAAATGAGTGTTGAATTTTGCCAAAAGCTTTTACTGCATCTATTGAGATAGCCATATGGTTTTTATTCTTTAGTTGGTTAATGTGGTGGTCACATTAATTGATTTTGCATATACTGAAGGATTCTTGTATCTCTGGGATAAATTCTACTTAATCACAGTGTATGATCCATTTAATGCTGTTGGATTCTGTTTGCTAGTATTTTGTTGGGGATTTTTGCATCTGTGTTCATCAGTGATATTGGCTGGTAATTTTCTTTTTTTGTAGTATCTTTGGTTTTCATATCAAGGTGGATGGTAGCCTCATAGGATGAATTTGGGAGTGTTCCTCCCTCTTCAGTTTTTGCAAGAATTTGAGGACAGGTATTAGCTCTTCTCTAAATATTGGATAGAATTTGCCTGTGAAGCTATCTGGTCTTGGACTTTTGTTTTTGTTTTTGTTTGTTTGGTTTTGAAGATTTTTAATTACAGTTTCAATTTCATTACTTGTGATTGGTCTGTTTATATTTTCTAATTCTTCCTGATTCAGTCTTGGAAAGTTGTACCTTCCCAAGAATTTGTCTATTTCTTCCAGGGTGTCTATTTTACTGTTACATAGTTGCTTGTAGTAGTCTCTTATAAGTCCTTTGTATCATATTCTGTGTGTCAATTGTCATTTCTCCTTTTTCATTTCTAATTTTATTGATTTGAGTCCTCTCCCTTTTTTCCTTATGACTTTGTCAAAAGGTTTATCAATTTTATCTTCTCAAAGAACCAACTTTTGTTTTATTGATTTTTGCTATTGTTTTCTTCATTTATATTTCATTTATTTCTACTCTGATCTTTATGCTTTCCTACTGACTCTGGGTTTTCTTTGTTTCTTTTTCTAGTGTCAGTAGGTATAAGGCTAGACTGTTTTTTCTTGCTTCTTAAGGCGAGACTGAATTGATATAAATGCCCCTCTTAGAACTGCTTTTCTGCATTCTATAGGTTTTAGGTCATCATGTTTTGTTGTCATTTGTTTCTAGGTATTTTTAAAATTTCTCCTCTGATTTCTCCAGTGATTTCCTGGTTATTTAGCAGTGTACTGTTTAGCCTCCATGTGTTTGTGTAACAGTTGGTTTTTTTTTTTTTTCCTGTAATTGATTTTGAATCTCAAGTGTTGTGGTCAGAAAAGATGCTTGATATGATTTCAATTTTTTTAAATTTTCTGAGGCTTGATTTGTGACCCAAGATGTGATCTATCCTGGAGAATGCTGTACATGCATTTGAGAACAAAATGCATTTTGCCACTTTTGAGTGGAATGTCCTATAAATAACAATTAAACCTGTCTGGTCTATTGTGTCACTTAAAGCTTATGTTTCCTTATTTGTTTTCTGTCTGGATGCTTTATCCATTGGAATAACTGGGGTGTTAAAGTTCCCACTATTATTGTGCTTCTGTCAATTTTCCCTCTTATGGCTGTCAGCATTTGCCTGATGTATTGAAGTGTTCCTATGTTGGGTACATGTGAGTGTGTATTAAGTCACTTCAGTTGTGTCCAATTATTTGCAACCCTATGTAGCTTGCCAGGTTCCTCTGTCCATGGGATACTCCAGGCAAGAATAAAGAGTGCTCTGTGATGCCTTCTTCAGGAGATCTTCCTGACCTGGGATTGAACCTGCATCTCTTATGTCTCCTGCATTGGTAGGTGGGTTCTTTACCACTAGCACCACTGTGCATAGATATTTATAACTGTTATGTCTTCTTGGATTGATCCTTTGAAGATTATGTAATGTCCTTCTTTATCTTCTGTAACAGTCTTTATTTTAAAGTCTATTTTATCTGACATGAATATTGCTACTCCAGGTTTCTTTTGATTTCCATTTACATAGAGTATCCTTTTCCATCTCCTCACTTTTAGTCTCTTACATCCCTAGGTCTGAAGTGGTTCTCTTGTAGATAGCACATATATGTCAGCTTTGTATCCATTCGGCCAGTCAGCATGTTTTGGTTGGAGCATTAATCTGTTTACATAGATAATTTTCAAGGGAATTATCAGCATGTATATTCCTATTACCACTGTCTTAATTGTTTGGTTTTTTTTTTCTCTTTTTGTGTTTCCTACCTAGAAAAGTTCCTTTAGCATTTGTTGTAAAGTTGGTTTGATGGTACTGAATTCTCTTAGTTTTTGCTTGTCTATAACACTGTTGATTTCTCTGTGGAATCTGAATGAGATCTTTTCTGGGTAGAGTAATCTTGGTTGTAGGTTTTTCCCTTTCATCACTTTAAATATATATATATCCTGCTACTCCCTTCTGGCCTGCAGAGTTTCTCTGGAAAAATCAACTGATAATCTTATGGGGAATTCCCTTGTATGTTATTTGTTGCTTCCCTTGCTGTTTTTAATATTTTTTCTTTGATTTCATTTTTGTTAGTTTGATTAATAAGTGTCTTGGTATACTTCCCCCTGGATTTATCCAGTGCGGGACTCTCTGCATTTCCTAGACTTGCATGGCTATTTCCTTTCCCATATTAGGGAAATTTTTGACTATAATCTCTTCGAATATTTCCTCAGACCCTTTCTCTTTCTCTTCTTCTTCTGGGATCCCTATAATTTGAATGTTGGTGTGTTTAATGTTGTCTCAGAAGTCTCTGAGACTGTCCTCAATTCTTTTTATTTTTTCTTTATTTAACTCCTCAGCAGTCTGTTCACCATTCTATCTTCCATCTCAGTTATTTGTTCTTCTGCTATTGAATCCTTCTAGCGTATTTTTCATCTCAATTATTCTATTGTTCACCACTGTTTGCTCTTCCCTTATTTCTTATAGGTCCTTGTTAAACATTTCTTGTATTTTCTTGATCCATGCCTCCCTCCTGTTTCTGAGATTTGGAATCATCTTTACAACCATTACTCTGAATACTTTTTCACATGTGTTGCCTATTTCCTCTTCACTTATTTGGTCTTTTAGGCTTTTACCTTGCTCCTTCATCTGTAACATATTTTCTTGTCATCTCTCTCTCTCTCTTTTTTTTTTTTTTTTTTGATGGGTGGATGTTACTGTTTTACAGGTTGTTTTGGCCTTAGGTGTTCAGCTCTAGGGTTTGAAGGCAGAAGGAAAGAGCCAGATTTTTGTGCCTAGATGAGAACCTCCAGAAGATCTCACTCCAAGTAATACTCCCTGGGGTCTGAGGTTCTCTGTTAGTCTAGCAATTTGAACTCAGAGTTCCCACCACAGGAATTCAGGCCTAACCTCTGGCCTGGGAACCAAGATACCACAAGTGTACAGCAAAAAAAAAAAAAAGTGGGAGGTGAACAAAAATTAAAAATGAAATTAGAAAAATTAAAAATGCATGTTAGAAAATAAAAACATAAATGAAACAACAACAATGCAAAATCAAGAGCATTCTCCAGGCAAGAATGCTGGAGTGGATTGCCATTTCCTTCTCCAGGGGATCTTCCCAACTCAAGTATCGAACCCAAGTCTCCCGCATTGGAGGCAGACGCTTTAATCTCTGAACCACCAGGGAAGCCCTAATAGAGCCACAACAACAAAACAAAACTTTTTTTAAATTTTAAAAGGGCTAGAAATGACCTTGGGAGGGGTGGGGCTCAGGCAGGAGTGGGGCCTAGGCTTGAGCAAGACCTGGGCTTAGGACGTGTGTGACTGGAAAAGGCCTAAGGGGGCAGGGCTTAGACTCATTTCTGCCTGCAGGGGCTTCTGAGGGAGGAGATTTAGGACCTACAGCCTCAGCAGGTGATCTGGGGCCCCAGCTGATGGTGGAAACACTGGTCACTCCCCTCCAACTCCCCATCCCTCCACGGTCTCTCCCTGTGCTCACTGATCCTTCACTGTGGGTGGGCCACACCGAGCATAGGAATCCCTGCCCTTCCCCAGCCACCCCTCGGGGTGATCCCATCCCACTTCCACTTCTCCACCTCTCCCTTTCCCATGGTCTACCCAGTCTTGGGGGTTTCTCCTCTCCCCTTAGGTGTCCAAGGTCCCCTGCCTGTGTCTTGTATGTACCCTGGTCATGAGGAGACAGCAACTCCACATTCTCCTACTCAGCGATCTCCCTCATTGTCTCTAACTTTTCTTGAGTTCAATTCCCTCAGTGCATACTGGGAAGATCATTCCTTTGTGTGGAACTTATTAAGTACAGCAAACATGCCTGTATAAAATTATTTTATACAAAATCATGTTTGGAATTACCTAATTTAATGTAATGGCTCCAGGAGAATAAATTAAAATTAGTGACTCATTTAGAGGTAGTACTGAATCAAGATAACGTTCCCCAAATGAATGCTGTCTAGTTACATTATAAGCAGGTAGTAGGGTAGTGAGTTCCGTAATACCAAAGGGATGCAAGAAGTGATTAACCAATCACCTATAGAGGTGTTACCTGGATTCTGCTTTAGGTAGATGATTAAATTGATGACTCTCAAGGTCAAGCCCCACAATTAGAATCTATGCTTCTATCATCTCTTAATATTGAATAATTTCCTTCTCCTTAACACAGACTCAAGCTCTCCTCGCGGCTGCAGTTAGCATGATGGGGTTAACACTCTCAATGCTGAGGATTAGAGTGTGGCCTGTTAATTCACTCTTGTCCTTATAGAAGAAAAACTTCATGAGGACAGATACAAAATTCACAATAGGTATATAAAAAATATCTAGATTCTCCAGACTTCAAAATAACAGAGAAAAGTGGAAATGTTCAAGGGGCTCAAGAACTTTGCATGAGGAAAAGGTTTAAATATTTAATATGCCTGGCAAGGTCTTTTTGGGAGAGATTAATATTCAAATGCAGTTTGTTTGTATTAAAGTATTTAAATGCTATGCATTTAATATAAAATACATATTCTCACTTCTACCCTGATGCAAAATCACACTGGGAATTATGCGATTGTGTGTAATTTGTTAAATGCAAATCACATTTTAAATATTCATATACCATATTTGCATTCTTTTTTTTTTAATCAGAATTTTCAGAAAGAGGAGGGAAAGCAAAGCTGGAACAAAAGTTAAAACACATCCTACTCAAGATACCAAAGAAAAGAATATAATATGCATGTTAGACAGACAAATCCCTGCAGCTATTGACAAGACAACCAGAGAAATCTGCACCGATTTGAAATGTGAGGTTCCCAATAAGAGATTTATCAGAACTTAGAAGCCAGGTAGAATCTTAAAGGCAGCTGACCCTGCCATTTGTTTTCATAAATGCAGAAATAGAGGTTGAAAGAAGAAAGTGACCTGCAGTTTGGTAGATCAAGAGGAAACAGATATCAGTTAGATTCTATGATGAATATCCAAAAATGGGGATCCATTCTGCCTTACATCTCTTCCCTCTTCACCTAGCCCAGCTCTTTCAGAAGACTCATTAAGTAGGCTCAGTGGAATCCAACAGCTGAAAACTAAAAATCAATAAGAACAATACTTTCCTAATGTTGTGTTCATTGTTCAGTCACTAAGTCATGTCCAATTCTTAGCAACCTTATGGACTGCATCACACCAGGTTTCCCTGTCCTCCACTATCTGCTGGAGCTTGCTCAAACTCATGTCCATTGAGATGGTGATGCCATCCAACCATCTCATCCTCTGTCACCCTCTCCTCCTCCTGCCCTCAATCTTTCCCAGCATCAGGGTATTTTCAGTGAGTCAGCTCTTTGCATCAGGTGGCCAAAGTACTGGAGCTTCTGTTTCAGCACCAGTCCTTCCAATGAATATTCAGAGTTGATTTTCTTTAGGATTGACTGGTTTGATCTCCTTGTTGTCCAAGGGATTCTCAAGAATTTTCTCCAGCATGAAAATTCAAAAGCATCAATTCTTCAGCACTCAGTCTTCCTTATGGTCCAACTCTCACAGCTATCCATGACTACTTGCTTAATATAAATGATAATACCCAGTGCTGGCTGAGGTGGTGTGAAATATATTCTTACATTGCTGGCAACAGTTTGAATTGGCATAAGGTTTTGGAAAGCAATTTGGCAAACTTCATCAAGAGTCTTAAGTGCATTCATGTCTTTCTTTCCAGTAATTACAAATTTAAGTATCTAAGTGCAGAGAAATAATGCTTAAACTGAAGAAAAAACGTCTATGCACACAAAGGTCATGCAAGGCCCTTCACCACAACAAGGCTGTGATGCATAGTGAAGAATTCTGACAAAACATGGTCCACTGGAGGAGGAAATAGGAACCAACTTTATTATTCTTGACTGGAGAACTCCATGAACAGGATGAAAAAGCAAAGAGATATGACACCAGAAGATGAGTCCTGACATTGGAAGGTGTCCAATATGCTACTGGAGAAGAGTGAAGGGCAATTACTAATTGCTCCAGAAAGAATGAAGCAGCTGGGCCAAAGCAGAAACAATGTTCAGTTGTGGATGTGTCTGGTGGTAAAAGTAGAGTCTGAAGCTATAAAGAACAATATTTCACAGGAATCTGGAATGTTAAGTCCAGGAATCAAGGTAAATGGGACATGGTCAAGTATGAGATGGCAAGACTGAACATTGAGATCTTAGGAATCAGTGAACTAAAATGGACTGGAATGAGCAAAGTTAATTTAGATGACCATTATGTCCACTACTATGGGCAAGAATCCCTTAGAAGAAATAGAAGAGCCCTCACAGTCAACAAAAGAGTCTGAAATGTAGTACTTGGGTGCAACCTCAAAAGTGGCAGAATGATTTTGATTCATTTCCAAGGCAAACCATTCAACATCACAGTAATCCAAGTCTATGTCCCAACCACTGATGCCAAAGAAGCTGAAGTTGACCACTTCTATGAAGACTTACAACATTGTCTAGAACTAACACACACACACACACACACACACGCACAAGATGTTCTTTTCATTATAGGGGACTGGAATCCAAAAGTAGCAAGTGGAGAGATACCTGGAGTAACAGGAAAGTTTGGCGCCTTGGAGTACAAAATGAAGCATGGCACAGGCTAACAGAGTTTTGTCAAGAGAACACGCTGATCATAGCAAACATCCTTTTCCAATAACACAAGAGAAGACTCTACACATGAACAACACATGTCAACGTTTTGGTCAATACTGAAATCAGACTAATGATGTTCTCTGCAGCCAAAGATGGAGAAGCTCTATATGGTCAGCAAAAATTAGAACTGGAGCTGACTGTGGTTCAGACCATGAACTCCTTATTGCAAAATTCAGGCTTAAATAGAAGAAAAGAGGAAAAATCAGTAGGTCATTCGGGTATGAACTAAATCAAATCCCTGAAGATGACACACTGGAAATGACAAACAGATTCAGGGGATTAGATTTGATAGAAAAGTACCTGAAAAAGTATGGATGGAGGTTCAAAACACTGTACAGGAAGCAGTGACCAAAACTATCCCAAAGAAAAAGAAATGCAAGGAGACAAAGTGGTCATCTGAGGAGACTTTACAAATAGCTGAGGAAAAAAGAGAAATGAAAGGCAAAGGAGAAAGGGAAAGATACTGAGCTGAAGGCAATGTTCCAGAGAATAGCAAGGTGAGACAAGAAGGCCTTAAGTGAACAATGCAAAAAAATAAAGGAAAACAACAGAATGGGAAAGACTAGAGATCTCTTCAAGAAAATTGGAGATATCAAGGGAGCATTTCATGCAAGGATGGGTATGATAAAGGACAGAAATGATAAGGACCTAGCAGAAGCATAAGAGATTAAGAAGAGGTGGCAAGAACACACAGAACTATGCAAAAAAAGTCTTAATGACCCAAATAATGATGGTGTACTCACTCTCCTAGAGCTGGACATCCCAGAGTGTGAAGTCTAGTGGACCTTATTTTACAAGGAAGCATTACCACTAACAAATCTAGTGCCAATAATGAAATTCCAGCTAGGCTATTTCAAATTCTCAAAGATGATACTGTTAAAGTGCTGCTTCCAATATGTCAGTAAATTTGGAAAACTCAGCTGTGACTGCAGGGCTGGAAAAAGTCAGTTTTCATTCTAATCTCAAAGAAAGGCAATGCCAAAGAATGTTCAAACTATTGTACATTGCCTTCATTTCACCTGATTGTAGGGTTATCCTCAAAATCGTTCAAGCTAGTCTTCAGCAGTACATGAATTAGAACTCCCAGATGTACAAGGTGAATTTTGAAGATGGAAGAGAAACCAGAGATCAAATTGTCAACATTTGTTTAATCATGTAGAAAGTAAGGGAATTCCAGAAAAACATCTACTTCTGCTTCATTGACTATGTTAAAGATTTTGACTATGTGGATCACAACAAACTGTGAAAAATTCTTAAAGAGATTGGGAGTACCATATCCTTACCTGTCCCCTGAGAAATCTATATGAGGGTAAGAAAGTGACAGAACTGGACATGGAATGACTGGTTCAAAACTGGGAAAGGAGAACAACAAGGCTGCATGTTTTCATCCTACTTCTTCAATTTATATGCAGAGTATATCTTGTGAAATGCTGCACTGGATAAGTCAAAATCTGGAATCAAGATTACCTGGAGAAATGTCAACAACCTCAGATATGCAGATGATACCACTCTAAAGTCACAAAGTGAAGAAGAACTAAATAGCCTCTTGGTGAAGATGAAAGAGGAGAGTGAAAATGCTGGCTTAAAACTCAATACGCAAAAAACCTAATATCATAGAATGTGATCCCATCACTTCATGGCAAATAGAAGGGGGGAAAGTGGAAGCAGTCAAGATTTTATTCTCTCAGACTCCAAAATCACTACAGATGGTGAGTGCAACCATGAAATTAAAAGATACTTGCTCCTTGGAAAGAAAACTGACAAAGTGAGAAATGGTTTAAATGTACAGAATGAAGAAATGAATAAGAAAATGATTATTTATTCCTCACATTATAATATTCCAAACATTATTATTTAAAATGACAGTTATATGAAGAGTCTATGGAAATTATAACAAATATTCAATATTAATGTTTTTAAGGAGACTGAACCCATAGTCTTAAATAATAACTATATAACATCTACAAAATATTTACTTCCGTTCAGTAGCTAAGTCACGTTTGACTCTTTGCAACCCCATGAATCACAGCACGTTAGGCCTCCCTGTCCATCACCATCTCCCAGAGTTCACTCAGAGTCACGTCCATCGAGTCAGTGATATCATCCAGCCATCTCATCTTCTGTCGTCCCCTTCATCTCCTGCCCCCAATCCCTTTCAGCATGAGAGTCTTTTCCAATGAGTCAGCGCTTCGCATGAGGTGGCCAAAGTACTGGACTTTCAGCTTTAACATCATTCCTTCCAAAGAAATCTCAGGGTTGATCTCCTTCAGAATGGATTGGTTGGATCTCCTTGCAGCCCAAGGGACTCTCAAGAGTCTTCTCCAACACCACAGTTCAAAAGCTTCAATTCTTTGGCACTCAGCCTTCTTCACAGTCCAAATCTCAGATCTATACATGACTACTGGAAAAATCATAGCCTTGACTAGATGGACCTTAGTCGGCAAAGTAACGTCTCTGCTTTTGAATATGCTATCTAGGTTGGTCATAACTTTTCTTCCAAGGAGTAAGCATCTTTTAATTTCATGGCTGCGATCACCGGATGCAGTGATTTGGGAGCCCCCAAAAATAAAGTCTGACACTGTTCCCACTGTTTCCCCATTTATTTCCCATGAAATGATGGGACCCGACGCCATGATCATTGAGTGTTGAGCTTTAAGCCAACTTTTTCACTCTCCTCTTTCACTTTCATCAAGAGGCTTTTTAGTTCTTCTTCACTTTCTGCCATAAGAGTGGTGTCATCTGTATATCTGAGGTTATTGATATTTCTCCCAGCAATCTTGATTCCAGCTTGTGTTTCTTCCAGTCCAGCATTTCTCATGATGTACTCTGCATAAAAGTTAAATAAGTAGGGTGACAATATACGGCCTTGACGTACTCCATTTCCTATTTGGAACCAGTCTGTTGTTACATGTCCAGTTCTAACTGATGCTTCCTGACCTGTATACAGATTCCTCAAGAGGCAGGTCAGGTGGTCTGGGATTCCCAGCTCTTTCAGAGTTTTCCACAGTTTACTGTGATTCACACAGTCAAAGGCTTTGGCATAGAAAATAAAGCAGAAATAGATGTTTTTCGGGAACTCTCTTGCTTTTTTCCATGATACAGCAGATGTTGGCAATTTGCTATCTAGTTATTCTGCCTTTTCTAAAACCAGCTTGAACACCAGGAAGTTCATCATTCATCTATTGCTGAAGCCTGGCTTGGAGAATTTTGAGCATTACTTTACTAGCATGTGAGATGAGTATAATTGTGTGGTACTTTGAGCATTCTTTGGCATTGCCTTTCTTTGGGATTGCAATGAAGACTGACCTTTTCCAGTCCTGCGGCCACTGCTGAGTTTTCCAAATCTGCTGGCATATTGAATGCAGCACTTTCACAGCATCATCTTTCAGGATTTGAAATAGCTCAACTGGAATTCCATCACCTCCACTAGCTTTGTTCTTAGTGATGTTTTCTAAGGCCACTTGACTTCACATTCCAGGATGTCTAACTCTAGATGAGTTGTCACACCATCATGATTATCTCGGTTGTGAAGATCATTTTTGTACAGTTTTTCTGTGTATTCTTGCCACGCCTTCTTAATATCTTCTGCTTCTGTTAGGTCCAGACCATTTCTGTCCTCTATCGAGCCCATCTTTGCATGAAATGAAGCACTTTCACAGCATCATCTTTCAGGATTTGAAATAGCTCAAGTGGAATTCCATCACCTCTACTAGCTTTGTTCGTAATGATGCTTTCTAAGGCCCACTTGACTTCACATTCCAAGATGTCTGGCTCCAGGTGAATGATCACACCATCATGATTATCTTGGTTGTGAAGATCTTCTTTGTGCAGTTCTTCTGTGTATTCTTGCCACTTCTTCTTAATATCTTTTCCTTCTGCCAGGTCCAGACCATTTCTGTCCTTTATCGAGCCCATCTTTGCATGAAATATTCCCTTGGTGTCTCTAATTTTCTTGAAGAGATCTCTAGTCTTTCCTATTCTGTTGTTTTCCTCTATTTCTTTGCATTGATCACTGAAGAAGGCTTTCTTATCTCTTCTTGCTATTCTCTGGAACTCTGCATTCAGATGCTTACATCTTTCCTTTTCTCCTTTACTTTTCACCTCTCTTCTTTTCACAGCTATTTGAAAGGCCTCCCCAGACAGCCATTTTGCTTTTTCGCATTTCTTTTCCATGGGGATGGTCTTGATCCCTGTCTCCTATACAGTGTCACGAACCTCCGTCCGTAGTTCACCAGGCACTCTATCTATCAGATCTAGTCCGTTAAATCTATTTCTCACTTCCGCTGGGATTTGATTTAGGTCATACTTGAATGGTCTAGTGGTTTTCCCCACTTTCTTCAATTTAAGTCTGAATTTGTCAATAAGGAGCTCATGATCTGAGCCATAGTCAGCTAGCTCCTGATCTGATTTTTGCTGACTGTGTAGAGCTTCTCCATCTTTGGCTGCAAAGAATGCAATCAATCTGATTTCAGTGTTGACCATCTGGTGGTGTCCATGTGTAGAGTCTTCTCATGTTGTTGGAAGAGGGTTTTTGCTAAGTGGTTCTTTTTAAATTAACCATTATTAAATAATAAATTTTATGTTCTGATCCTAACCATTGAGAACTTTATGTTTTCTTTATATACCTTATATATATATATATATATATATATATATATATATATGAGCACTTTTCGAAGAAAACTGAGGTACTATGTAGGTAAAAACAAAATCAAATTACTTGATTTTTATAATAGAATGTTATCTCTGCCACTGAATATGTGCAGTCTGCATCTTTGGCAACTAGAATAACAACACTTCACGATTTCTCAAGGTTGTTCAATATGGACAGCCAGTCTCCTAGCTGAGCCCTGTCATAGCCTGGGCTAGTTACACAGAACAGTATGCCTACTTCAGTATTTTTACCTGGAAAATTCCATGGACAGAGGAGCCTGGCGGGCTACAGCCCATGGGATCACACAGAGTCAGACATGACTGAAATGATTTGGCACACATGTAATACTCTCTTATTCCCTGTATGGCAACACATAATTTTAAAAAATTTTGTCTTGGACCTCACTGGGCTAGGATACTTCCCCACTTCCCTCTATGCGGAATATGGGGTTTTACTGTTACATGTCTTCAGTTTTATAAAAAGACAGTGTAGTATCACTTAGGGCTATGAGTCTTCTATGACCAGTATTTTGGAGATGTAGTAATGTTTGAGGTCTGGGAAAAAATATATTGGCTGCAAAATAAAAAAAAACTTCCAAATCAAATTTACTGAATATTTATTTAAACATCTCTATTATAACTTGTTGCAATTTGTGTTTATATATGTATTTTGGTATATTTTTGTTAGAGATCTGTCACCTCTTCAGCAAAATGTCATCTTCAGTTTGGACAGGGAACATGTCTTCTTATTTTCCCTGGTGTACCCAGTGCTAAGCAATTAGTAGTGTTTAGTAAGTACTGGTTAAATAGACGAATCTCCAATTCTGAGATAAATCATTCTAATAACTAATTCATGCATATTTCATTTTCTAGATGTTTTCCCCAGTGGCATCTATTTTACACTTCATTCAAAGAAATGGATGTTCAGAA
The DNA here is from genome assembly GCA_006408675.1 of Madoqua kirkii. Taxonomy (NCBI): domain Eukaryota; kingdom Metazoa; phylum Chordata; class Mammalia; order Artiodactyla; family Bovidae; genus Madoqua; species Madoqua kirkii. The sequence goes on along the minus strand of SJYC01056584.1, from coordinate 20,106 downwards.
GTAGGAAAGTCAACAAAACATGGAAATTGAAAAGCTATAGGTTTAGAAAATGGGTGTAGAAAAAAAAAAAGGCTAGTCAATCATCTAGAGTTTTTTAATTTTAATTTTAATTCCAACTTCTCATCTAGTTTATCTCATCATTTGTTTCATAGTATCCCTGCAGCCTTGCTGTTAATTAGGCACTTCCCTGACCTTCTCCTCCCTCAGGGAAAGAGATGTTAAAATTAACCTGAGTAGTACTATACTCTTGGTTCTTTCCAAGCAGACACAATGATTTATTAGTCTTTTGTCCCTGGTACCAAGCACAGTACCTGGCCTATGGTATTTTATACAGTGGAATAGGATTCAACCACAAACAGAAATGAAATACTGATATACATGCTAAATGAAAGAAGCCGATCACACACACACACAAAACACATATTGTATGATTCCTTTTATATAAAATGTGCAGAATAGACAAGTCCATAAAGACAGAAAGTAAATCAGTGGTTGCCTAGGGATGTCAGTGTTGGGGAGAAATGGGGGAGCAGTGACTGCTAATGGATATGCATTTTTTTAGGAGGGTTATACAAATGTTCTAAAGTTGTTTGGAGTGATAGTTTCAGAACTCTGCTGATGTAATAAAAGCGATATGAATTGTGATATGGAATTATATTTCAGTAAGGCAGTTATTTAAGAAATAGTAATAAAAATCTTTAGATTCACCTTTTATACCTAAAGAGACCAGCTCAATGGAGATTTGTTGCCTACTTGTTTTGATTAATAGAATTTACATCTGTGTAATGTATAAACTTTTTCAATAGTATAGACTCGTAAGTACAGATTTCTTAAGAAAAATATGTTGATTGTCAGAATAACATTTTCACAATTTTTTTGTATTTGTTTGCTTGTTTGAGGAATAGTCTGTTATTCAGTATCCTAGGGCCATGTTGCAGTTAGTATTATCTCAAAGGAAGCCAGTTGAGCAATTATTATTCAAAATCTAAAGTGTCTTATGTTTCAGTCAGTGGAAGCTAGTGAAGTGAAGCATGCAGCAGCCACATCGGGACCAGCATCAGTGGTGGCTGATCCACCGAGTCCTGAAAAGGAAATAGACCCAAGCAGCATCCCTACTGCTATCAAGACCAAGATGACAATTCTCTGGCTCATCCAAATGTAAGACCCTTAAGCCTTAAGAATGTCAGCTTAAGTCTAGTTCACTGAAGTTAATTCAGACTGCCCTTCTTTGGGGCTGGTGACAAAAAGACCATTGAAGGAAATGGATTCATAGGTTCATATTTGCCAAAAATAAGACAGCTCACCCCCAGCCCTTAGAGCTGTTACCAGAATTTGAATCTGGTTTGGGCCACCCTGTGTTACCTGATTTTTTAGAAGATTCTTTATGTGGTTAAGAAAAACAGACAAAAAGAATAGTTTTGTTTCGTTTTTTTCACCTGGCACTGAAAGATCTAATTCTGGCTCTGCTCCTGCTGGCTTATTGACTGTGGGCATGTCATTAATGTCATACTGTGCTGTCTTCTATGAATTAGGGTCATACCACTCTGTCTCTCAGAAAGTTTGTAGGAAATAAACTTTACAAAATGAAATGTAAAATTGCTAATAATTTTTATATTAGCCCTTTTACTCACACTTTCCAAGGGTTATTCCAAATAGATGATCTTCAGTTAAGAGGTCATTAAGAGTTAAGTAGTATCTAAATCTTGTGCTAAAGGATGTATTCTATAAAGATGATGTGTAAGATCAAATCCAAGTTATTTGGCAAACAATGATATTTTTCTTTCTTTTTTTTTTTTCATTTCAGTTGTTTATTGAGAAGGCTGATGCTGAGGAAAAATGGTTCAAGAGATTAATCGCTCTCCGACAAGAAAGGCTAATGGGCAGTCCTGTGGCCTAAAGTAATATTCATGTGGTTGAAATAACAGTAACATTGGAAATTTAGGTTTTTAAATCCTAGTATTAACTTTTTACTCTTAAAAATAATTTAGCTGATTATATAAAAAGGCTAATCTCATTTCATTCTTTTCTCATGTAGGCTCTATCCAAATGTAAGACCCTTAAGCCTTAAGAATGTCAGCTTAAGTCTAGTTCACTGAAGTTAATTCAGACTGCCCTTCTTTGGGGCTGGTGACAAAAAGACCATTGAAGGAAATGGATTCATAGGTTCATATTTGCCAAAAATAAGACAGCTCACCCCCAGCCCTTAGAGCTGTTACCAGAATTTGAATCTGGTTTGGGCCACCCTGTGTTACCTGATTTTTTAGAAGATTCTTTATGTGGTTAAGAAAAACAGACAAAAAGAATAGTTTTGTTTCGTTTTTTTCACCTGGCACTGAAAGATCTAATTCTGGCTCTGCTCCTGCTGGCTTATTGACTGTGGGCATGTCATTAATGTCATACTGTGCTGTCTTCTATGAATTAGGGTCATACCACTCTGTCTCTCAGAAAGTTTGTAGGAAATAAACTTTACAAAATGAAATGTAAAATTGCTAATAATTTTTATATTAGCCCTTTTACTCACACTTTCCAAGGGTTATTCCAAATAGATGATCTTCAGTTAAGAGGTCATTAAGAGTTAAGTAGTATCTAAATCTTGTGCTAAAGGATGTATTCTATAAAGATGATGTGTAAGATCAAATCCAAGTTATTTGGCAAACAATGATATTTTTCTTTCTTTTTTTTTTTTCATTTCAGTTGTTTATTGAGAAGGCTGATGCTGAGGAAAAATGGTTCAAGAGATTAATCGCTCTCCGACAAGAAAGGCTAATGGGCAGTCCTGTGGCCTAAAGTAATATTCATGTGGTTGAAATAACAGTAACATTGGAAATTTAGGTTTTTAAATCCTAGTATTAACTTTTTACTCTTAAAAATAATTTAGCTGATTATATAAAAAGGCTAATCTCATTTCATTCTTTTCTCATGTAGGCTCTACTAGTTGTTGATTTTAACTTAATCAAACATTGTGAATATTGAAACCAGTATAAAGTTTAAGAATGCATGAAAATGTCATACTGTTAATAAAGCTAATCCTATAAGTATTAGTATTAAAATAAGTGATATACAGTAGTATTTCTGAGTACAGTTTGAAAAATATCAAGTTGCTGTTTAAAGACACAATTTTGATTGGTCATGAATATAAAAGAATCAAACTGTATGCTGTGTAAGTGTGAGATTTCATCTTCCATGTATTTTAAAATCATTTGAAATGTTTTATTTCACCTTACTGCAAAATTTTAAGCACAATAAGCCCTGTAAACAATCTAAGCATAATGAGCCATGCTAATCTTAAAGGAATAACACATTTAGTGAAAAATGTACTTGAAAATTAAATAAATTGATGGTTTGTTTGCTTTGAGATCAGCTTTTAATAGATTCTTCTTTGGAACATATTAGCAGTTCTCAGCTCCTTCTTTTGAAAATTACACATTCACACTAGACCTAACCAGTTGACCAGATATTCATGATGGAGAATCATTTCTGACAAAACTAAGAGCTCTCACTTCAGCTTTGCTTAACCAACTGCTGTATACTGCAGAAGAATCCAGCTAATTGTAATTTTGATAAGGCTATCTGTCATTGTAGAATGCCTTTCTCTGGTGGCTGAATGAAAATCAGCTATGCATTCCATACTGAACATGCCAGAGATAAAGGCTTTTAGACCTGTCTTACAAACTAGTTTTCAACAGCTGACATGAATATTTCCCTTTTCCATTCTGCTCAGTTTTGTATCTGTGAAGACTGTAGCTCAGAACAGAAGCTAAACATGAAAAGTTCTTGGGCTCAGATTGATGCCATCTTTTTATATTTCTGAAACTGCTAAAATTGTAATCCTGTTAAAAATAAGAACTCTAAATAACTTAAAATCAATTGCAAAAAGGTTGGAAACAGACTGATGACAAAATACTTGCTTTCTATACAAACATGTTTCCATTTTCTCAATATACACTAGTGGATATTTTTCCTTAGTTGTAAGTAAAGTACCCAGTATGAGCTCAGGTTTGTGTGATTTTTAACATATACAAAATTTTAGTGAGTTTAAAGAGGGACCACAGTTACTGAATAATTTTATATTTCATTATTACATAACGTAAATAGAACTATCACCCTTTGGGGAAGTATATTTTAGTGGTCTGGGCAAGAATACAGTTTGTCATTGGGGCCCTAATGATTCTCCAGAGAAGGTGAACTAGGCATTTTTTCTCAGAATGCCTGATGTTCCTCATATATAAAATAGTGAAAATACTATGCTCCACTTTAATTATACGTAACATCAGAGTTCCTCTTTGGCAAGTGGTCTGAATACAGAGCTTTGAACTGCAATAGACTGATATTTTAAAGCTAAATTTTTCATGAGCTAGATAATCAAGTTTTTTTTTAATTAACTAAACTTTAGTCCCTGCAGGAACTCAATGGCCCTTCTTCCTGATTTCCAATGTAATTTATTTTAATGTATTATTAACTTTGTTTACCTGAATTCCTGTTGAAGACTACAGTGTTACCACATAAGTGAAATCAAATTTAATGAAAAAGACTTCATAGACCACTATCAAATGTATCACCAAATTCAAGGTAGGCAATCCATGCAGGCCTTCTTTAATATCCTAATAATGAATCTATAAAACAGAACAATTCCTTTCATATCAGTTGATTACTGCAACAATTTCGACTTACATAAGGTCTCAAAGTACTTTTTGAAACGTTGACTTCATACAAAATGATGAGAACTGTATATACAAGTTTTCATTTCTGAACAAGTGCGTTCTCAGCAAAAATGGAAGAACACTTTTTCCTCTGGCCCTCCCTAGTGAGGAGAAAGCAAATACCCAAGGATATGAGAAGAGAGCACTTTGAGTCATTCACCTGCTTCTCTTCAGCATCCCAGCAGGTGAAATGAAGATACTGATAGCAGACCTGCCTACTTTGATTTCTCAGTAAAGTAACACAAAAGAAAGCCCTTGATAGAAAAAGTGTGCTATTTATGCCAAGGGAGCATTTTGTCATGATGGCCCATCTTAGTGAAAGATGGAACAAATGGTTGCATGTGTCATTATTTGGGAAGCTACCCTCCAGCTTCAGTGTACTCCTTGTGTCTGTGCTTGAACTGCCATGGCCAGTAGACCCCAGCTTTGTTCCTGGATTTCCCTCATCTCCCTTTCTGCCAAGACCACAAGAAGCACCAAATGCTCTGCAGTTAGTAACCTACTATCTGCTTACTCGAGGAATCTCAGGTCTTCTTCAATCAGATTTACCCACTTACTCATTAACATTTTTCTAACTACCTAGTTTTTGCTGGACAGAGTAAGGGTGATTGGGTATACATGGTGAATCCAATGAGGATCCTGCCTTCAGGAGATTTAGTTATGAAGCCTAGACATATGTATGACATAAAAGTATAATACTTAGTGACAGGGAGAGGACATGGTTGCAAAGAAGAAAGCTGGAAAATTAAGGAAGTTAATGTAAGTTAGAAAATTAAGAAAGACTTCATGGGTGAGACCACAGCTAAATGGAGACTTGAAGTATGAAAAGCCCCTGGAGCCCCAGGATCTGTCAGCCATCCACTTCCATCTTCCTGACAGCTGCTCAAGGAGGCTGGAAACTGTTGCCTTTCCCACCCTGGGAAGAGTCCCTCATGTAAAAGACCCAAATGGCCTTTCCCTCTCCATCTTATTAAAAATCGTGGCAAAATCTTAGGTTCCTGGTTACCCTCTAGCTTTCTCTGATCGTTGCTTCCTTTTGGTGGAGAATCAGAGAAGGAAGCCAATTTGGCCACTGTCTTCTGTCACCACCATGCTTGAGTGAAACATGCAATGGTAGCTGACAGAGACTTTCAATACTTCTGAGAATGAATTGCATCTGCCAATAAGGCGTGCACAACCATGGGGACCGCCGTACATTCCCTAATCCTGTTTGGTTGTCCAGCATGTATTGTTATAGAAGACATTGTTTTGGAGTGAAATGATACAATCCATTTGCATATGGTTAAAGCCCTTGCCAAACTTCCCTTTGGTTTGGATATCAAGTGAAAATCTGAAAGTGAGCAGCTAATATAGTAACAAAAGCTAGAAATAAAACAAGACACTGGACATTTTTGGTTACTAAACTATGGATGAATTGATCTGGAATTCTTATGCCCTTGTTACTCCTTCCTTCCCCCTGCCTCACCACCATAAAATTCTTCATGAGTATGACAAAGGAGGTTTTGAACCATCTCTTGGCGATTACTCAATAGATCAGCACTTGGATTATTTAAAAATGTTTTGAATGTCATTCTTTAAATGTAACCCTACTTATTACTCTTTGGAACTTCGGAAAGCAAGTCATCTTGATAAGAAGACATCTGAGTCTTTACAGAACAGAAATAAAAATGGAGGTAAGAAAGAACTCTGAATTCTCTACTCATCTTCACTTTTCCATAGAGATGGATGTTGATCAGTATTCTATTTGGTGGAGTTTTTTTCCAAATCAAAGAAAATGCTCTGTCATCATGTATTTCCAAGTTATTTTTGCTATCATTGATCCTATGATCAAGAATCTAACCCTTGCCTGACACAAAGAAGGATCTTAATAAATATTTTTTCAATGAAGGGAAAATAAATTTGCCCATCTGAAATGAGCAGTCTGTTTAACAATATGGCTATTTATATTACTCAGCCTATTTGAAGCCAAAAGTAAATCGGTGTCCAGGTATATACACCAAAGAATTGAAAGCAGAGTCTTAAAGAGGTATTTGTACACCCATGGTCATAGCAGCATTATTCATAATAGCCAAAATATGGAAGCAACCCAAGTATCCAGGGATGGATGAAGTAAAATGTAGTATATATGAATGTTTATATATACAATGGAATATTCCTCAACCTTAAAGGGGAAGAATAATATCTGTTGGCCTTTGAATGGACTAACTCCCTCCCGCTTGGGCCAGATGCAACAGTACACCTGGACAGTATTGCCTTAAGGGTTTAGGGACAGCCCACACTTGTTTGCCCAGGCCTAAGGGAAATACACCTGAAAGAAGAGGCTATTCTACAGTATTTAGACATGTGAATATGTGGCCCCTCCATGGAGGCCGCAGATCAGAACACCATTGAAATTGTTAATTTCCTTGGGACCCAGGGTTATTGGGTCTCCCAGAAAAAGGCACAAAATCTCAAAGCAACAAGTTAAATACATGGGACACATTATAAATCCTGGAAGTAGACGACTATGTCCAGATAAAAAATGAGCTATATTAAGCCTGGGCACTCCAAAAACAAAAAGATATCTCTGTACCTTCCCAAGTGGCACTAGTGGTAAAGAACCCTCCTGCCAATACAGGAGACATAAGAGATGTGGGTTCAATCCCTGGTTCCAGGAGATCCCCTGGAGGAGGGCACGGCAACCCATTCCACTATTCTTGCCTGGAGAATCCCATGGACAGAGGAGCCTGGCAGGCTGCAGTGCATAGGGTCGCAAAGAGTCGGATATGACTGAAGTGACTTAGCACTTAGCTTAAGAGGAAGAAAATTGTGCAGTCTGCTACCACATTGATGAACCTTGAACACATTATGCTAAGAGAAATAATCCAGTCACAAAAAGACAAATACTATATGATTCTACTTATATGAGTAATTAAAGTCATAAAAGCAGAAAGTATAATGGTGGTTACCAGGGCCTAGCGGGGAGGGGAGATGGGGCTATTCTTTGATGGGAATAATTTCAGTTTTATAACATGAAAAGGGTTAAGGCATAGATGGATGCACAACAATGTGAATATGTTTAATAACACTGAACTGTACATTTAAAAATAGGTAAGAGAGTAATTGTGTGTACTTTTACAATACCAAAAAAAAAAAACTATTTAAAAAATTAAATTAAAAAAGACACAAATTGTGTTGCCAAATGAGTTTGGTTTCTGTGATTTGTATCTCCTCATGTCTCTGAACTGAGCAAGGCCTTTGGATACCATGAGGAAATACAGAGTACACAGGGCCTTCTCTGTTGCATTAGTGATAAGCAATAGTAGGGCCAGAGTTTAAGCCAGGATCTCACTAGTCTTCGTTTGCCCAGACTTTCTTTCTGGTCCAATTTTTAAATTATAGAAATAATATTTTAAGTGATACAGATGTGGTCATTCAGGGTCCACACATGGATGCTGTGACTGCTCTCCTCGCAAATGATAGGTCTGTTTCAAGAAGTAGACTCTACCAGCATAGTAAGACAACACTTTAAACTCAATAGTGTACCATTTTATTTTTAGGTCTTGAACGGCAAAATGATCCTGCAGCAGTGCTAAGAGAGAGTGATGAACTGAGTTGACCCTTTCTTCTTCACTTCTTGTAACATAGTACTAAGGCTTAAAACCCAGTGTAAAAAAACCTAGTATAGTACATGCTCCCTTCATAATCTTTTAAATAATTAACTGCAAAATCCCATGTCTTGAATAAAATCCATAGCTATGGTTTTTCTACCTGTGCCTGTTCTATGAAAATATCATAAGCTTAAAATGGAACTGAAGACAAATAATTGAAAAGTAAACAAATATTTTTAGCATACCAGTACAATGGATTGAATGACTATATTAAAGAACAGGTAGATTTTTTAACTGGATTATTTAGCCCCATTGTAGCTTTTTTTTTCCTCTTTCTGCTGCAGCAAATCTAGATAACTCACTTATTAAGAGTTTGAAAAAATACTTTTTTGATAATGCTGTATATTTGAATTGGCTGCAGTTACCACATGCAGTGGAAATGAGAAGTCATCCAAGGTTATAATCTTAAGTAAATATACTTTCTCCATGTTCAAGGTAGATCATTAAAAAAAATTTTGTTAAACCAGCATAAAGTATAATTAGCAGCCCAGTCCCTGTGCTATATAATAGCTGTTCCATCTAAAATACTTGAACTTTCAGGAAGTAAACCATTTTTACATTAACATTTGTTCTCCCACAAGCACACTTGTGTTTCCAAGGTCATGTAAGCTGTTTTCAACAAAGGGGCTCAGAGACTTTTAACTCACCCCCTGGTGGCTCAGAGGGTAAAGCATCTGCCTGCAATGCAGGAGACCTGGGTTTGATCCCTGGGTTGGGAAGATCCCCTAGAGAAGGAAATGACAACCCACTCCAGTACTCTTGCCTGGAAAATCCCATGGACAGAGAAGCCTGGTAGACTACAGTCCATGGGATCACAAAGAGTGGGACAAGACTGAGCGACTTCACTTTCACTTTCTTTATGATTAACTTGATAAGAGAAGGTGACAAATGATTGGTAAATAGGTTAGTATTTGACACAGTCTAGAAATTACCAGAGACTCAGTTTCTGTTTGGGTTTCTTGAAGTTCCACTTTCTAAGTATGTTTATCTTGCCATAATAGTGTAATATAATTCCCCAAAGACATTGTTAAATCCCTTTGAAAGGCATTTACACAGACTTTCAGAGAACTTTGAAAGGGTTACAAAACTCTTTCAAAGAATTATCTTATTTTTTGAGAGACCTATTTTAGAATTTATCACAATCCATGATAAAGATCTCTGTTCTTTTACTATCAAAGACAGCATAGATTTGAAATGTATTTTTACTTTGGGAATTTAAAATATACAGTTTAAATGTCAATGGGAGATTTGAATATTGGATTCTCTTTTTTTTTAAGATTTTTTTTTTAGATGTGGATCATTTTCAGAATCTATTGAATTTGATGGCTTCCCTGGTGGCTCAGAGGTTAAAGCATCTGCCTCCAATGCAGGAGACCTGGGTTCAGTCCCTGGGTCGGGAAGATCCCCTGGAGAAGGAAATGGCAATCCACTCCAGTATTCCTGCCTGGAGAATCCCATGGATGGAGAAGCCTATTAGGTTACAGTCCACAGGGTGGCAGAGAGTCAGACACGACTGAGCAACTTCACCTCATTGAATTTGATACAGTGTTGCTTTTAAGTTTTGGGTGGTGGTTTTTGTTTTTGTGTTTAACCAGGAGCATGTGGGATCTCGTCTCCCCAACCTCTCCTGGGCCAGGGATTGAACCCACACCTCCTGCATTGGGAGCCAAAGTCTTAACCACTTGACTATCAGGGAAGTTCTGAATGTTGGATTCTAGTTCAGATGTGGAATTTGTAAATTAAATATGAACAGCCACCATTTTACTAAACTAATTCTCTTTCTGCTAAGTATGTCAAAATGTTCTCAATATTCATTTATATATTTTTCTATAAATTATATAATTTACACCAGCTAGCAAATGATCACATATAAGTTATTGAATTTGATCTTTTGCTAGTAAAAGAATACATAAAATGAGATTTATATCGAGAATTAAGCTTTTTGTTAAGGGATATCTTCCACACTTTTGTGATTTGGATTTTTTTTCATTGAAAAATACCAACAAAACACAAAGGGAAAGTCATCCATATGGAACCAGTTTTTGAATGTAAACATACCTATCCCTCTTGGTCAGCTGCATTGTCTCTCGCTACCTAGTGACCATTTTTTTTCTCTCTTTTAAAAAAATTTTTTAAATTTATTTTTAATTAGAGGATAATTGCTTGGCAGTATTGTGTTGGTTTCTGCCAGGTATCAACATGAATCAACCATAGGTATATGTATGTCCCCACCCTCTTGAATGTTGCTCCCACCTCCCACCCCATCCCATCCCTCTAGGTTGTCACAGAACACCTGGTGACCATTAGACTGGGAGAAAAAGTCCTCCCAGCCTAGCCCTGTACTTGAACAAATGCATTTCTATTGAGATATTGACACATGGGCTCTCTTTTTGGACCAGGAAAACAGATTTGTCTGCAATTAATTTTTTTTCCATGTCATATGCTTTAGATAACTTTCCAGAGCAGTCCACCTACACCTCATTCTTTTTAACAGTTGCATAGATTCCTAAAAGTGTAATTGCTGAGACATAAACCAGTAAATAACAACACTAAGTAAACTTTCAAATTGGACAATTTCATGCAAATCAACATCTCAATCTGTTCTTTGAATCATTTAAGAATTAAAAAGTCAGTTTATAATGAGGGGACATTGTATATAGCTCATTCTCTCCATTGTTCGTTCAGATTCATTCTTCACTCTTTTTTTTTTTTTTCCTCTGCAGTGTCCCAGGAAGCTGGCCTTTACAGACTGAATCACCCAGTTTTCCTTGCCCTCTAGCTTCTGATTTGGGTTCAAGCAATAGCAGGCTCTAACAGGAAATCACAGGAAGGAAGAGAGAACTGGGTCTCCATACCCTGCTGTTTCTACTGTAGCTGCTTTCCTAAGGCCACAACTCCTGCAGGCTAGCCCCTCTCCAGGGTACAGCTGTCACCTTGTTACAGGCACAGCTTCCTCCCTCCCCCTGGGACCTGGAGACTGGTGTCCGTCCCTGACTGACGCCTTTAACCCTATTCACATCTCTATATAATGCCTTCATTAAACTCTTTAGAGTATGTCATTTGTTTCATGCTGGGACCAAAGCTGATAAAATTACTTGCAGGGCAGTGCATCAGTTAAGATTAAGTACACCATTTAATTTTGCCTTCATACACAATGACAACAGTTAACAACAAACAGTGGCTTAAATAGAAAGAAAACCACAAACATTTATTTCTCTCTCAAGGGAGAGACATTGAAAGGCGGGTATGGTGGCCTCATGGCAAGAACCCAGGCTCTTGTCCCAACATCCTCTGTCGGTGGCTTCTACAGTGTGGTTCAGTACAGCTCTAGCCATCATATTCACATCCCACTGCCCGCATTCCAGGCAATGTGAAAGATACACTTAGTCCCTTTCTTTTAAGAAGACTCAGAAGTTGAAAATAAAGGAAACTTGGAAGCTTATACCTCATCCACTAGACTTAGCCGACAACTCCCTTGTCACAAGAAAGGTTAAGAAATCTCCTTTAACAATGCAGAAAATCCTAAAGAAGTCCAGCTACATAGCACATCTACACACTCAAATTTCTGCTTATTCAGAAAATAGTTCCATCAAATGCTGCTGACTGGCATACTTTGTGTGTGTGTGTGTGATTGAAGGATAATTGCTTTACAATATTGATTTCTGCCATACAACAACATGAATCCACCATAAATATACATATGTCCCCTCCCTCTTGAACCTTCCTCCCTCCTTCCAACCTACCCCACCCCTCTAGGTTGTCACAGAGCACAGGACTGAGCTCCCTGCATCATACAGCAAATTCCCACTGGTTATCTGTTTTATATAGGGAAATATATATTTTTCAATGCTGCTCTCTCACTTCATCCCACCCTCCCCTCCCCTTACTGTGTCCACAAGTCTTTCTCTGAGTCTCTACTGCTCCCCTGCAAAAGATTCATCAGTACCATTTTTTCTAGGCTCCATCTATATGTGTTAATATATGATATTTGTTTTTCTCTTTCTGACTTAACTTCACTCTGTATAACATGCTCTAGGTGGATGAACCTAGGGCATACTCCTTTTTCCAGCTCCCCAAAAGCTACTCAACAAGCAATCTTTTCACAAAGATAAATTAAGCTGTGACACTGGTAGCTCTGTGTGCAAACACGAAGTGAGTGGCATCTCAACTATGAGATTCCTGATCACCACTGCTCCCCAGCTCTCTGTTCCAGACCAACACTAGTCATTGAAGAGTGGTTCTCTGAGCCCGAATGTGTCTGATTTAGAGAGGTCTGGCATGAACGTTGCAGCCTGACTATGTCAAAATGGTATGATTATCTTGAGGTGAGGCCTCAGGGAAAAAGGCACCGAATCATCAATTTAACCCTTGGTCATAATCACCTCCTTTCCCATTTAGGAAGTTTCCATGTCTATTCAACTTTTTCTCCTTTAAAGGCAAAAAACGAAACTTTCATTCATCTTAGATTGTAAGCACTTGGAAAATGCTCAATTCAATTCTAATTCTGCACTTATCAGCCAACCTTTTCTTAATGATTTCTATCTACCCAAGCAGGGTCTTCCTGTCAACAAATATTTTAATTTACTAAAAATTGAATTAACCAGGTGTGTGATCTCAGGTGAGTGAAACAATAAATTTGGATTTTTTTCAGCACTAGCTCCTGAAAAGCCAAGCAAAACCATCTAAGATAAATGAGAAGCATAGTCTGGCTCTCTCAGTCTTAGAAGAAAAGGTTGAGAAGGGGACTTCCAGTGCTTCAGCTCTTCCCAGGTCAAATATTAAGGCCATAGATCAGCTAGAAATTAGGATCAGAAATCCCAACTAGGAATAGAGGTGTATTTATCTGGAGCATGCCCTTGCTTATATGTCTGGGGACTGAGCTGGCAGGAAGGGGCAGAGTGATAGATGAGAACCTTAACTTCAACACATCAGTGACAGGTAACAATATGTAATACAATATTTGTTACCTACTGTGATGGCTTTATAACATGTCTTCAAATTCTTTGACACTTCTCATTGAGGGGTGGGGGTCTGTATCCCCTTTCTTGAATCTGGGTCAATCTTAGTGAAAGTGAAGTCGCTCAGTCATGTCCAGCTCTTTGCGACCCCATGGACTGTAGCCTATCAGGCTCCTCACTCCATGGGATTCTCCAGGCAAGAGTACTGGAGTGGGTTGCCATTTCCTTCTCCGGGGGATCTTCCTGACCCAGGGATCGAACTCGCATCTCCTGCATTCCAGGCAGATGCTTTAACCTCTGAGCCACCAGGGAAGCCCGGTCAATCTTAGTGACTTGCTTTTAACCAACAGAATGTATCAGAAGTGACACAGGATAACTTGCAAGACTAATTCACAAAAAGCTTATGCCTAATTCACTTGGAATACTCACCCCAGAGCCCTGAGCTGCCATACAAGATGACCAATGACTCAGGGGTGGCAATGTCCCAAGAAAACCCAGGCCATAGGGAGGGTCTACACTGTTGGTGTTCTGGTGTTCACTTCCAGCTGAAGTTCCAGCCAACAACCAGCATGTGAGTGTAGACTCCTCCAGCCACAGTCCCCTCTAGCTGAGGTTCTACAGACAAGCCATCTTCATTTCCCAGTCTATACTCCTTACTCACAGCAACTATGAGCATAATAAAATGTCACCCCATACCACAAGGTTTTGGGGTGGTTTGTTACACAGCTAGAGTAACCAGAACACCAACCCTACAGTCACTAAAAACTTGGTTAAACCATACACTGGACAAACACGTTTATGTGGAGGTCTGCTGAAAACTGGGTGATTGCCCCTTATAGCAGAGACGCTGTGTGGTGTATGAACGTGAGCTATAGAGTTAAACCTCCTGTCTCCTAAGCATTTTTTCCATATCTAATAAACAAATAATAATTCCTATACCATACCACAAGGTTTTGGGGTGGTTTGTTACACAGCTAGAGTAACCAGAACACCAACCCTACAGTCACTAAAAACTTGGTTAAACCATACACTGGACAAACACGTTTATGTGGAGGTCTGCTGAAAACTGGGTGATTGCCCCTTATAGCAGAGACGCTGTGTGGTGTATGAACGTGAGCTATAGAGTTAAACCTCCTGTCTCCTAAGCATTTTTTCCATATCTAATAAACAAATAATAATTCCTATTTTGCAGAGTCTGTATGTGGTTTAGAGTTGATGTGTTTATGACACTTGGCACAGTGCCTAGCAAAGAATCAATTAAATAGTTAAAAAATAGCAGTGCCCTATTTTCTGACTTTATATTCCTTATCATTTCCTTAGATTGAATCTTTATGCTCTTGTGAGTGATCTGATTTTATAAAGTTGACTCCTCATATACAGCTCAGTTGGACAGACAAATCTGTAATAGTAATTTGGGTTAAATGGTAAATATAATTAGAAAATGAGAGTGCTACATAAAGACAAATACTGGATTATTTGTTCTAGCTAAATACTAGCACCTTTAGCTAGAAATAGCATGTCCTACAAGCTGACTGCCATAAGACTGAATGAGCGGTAATCATCAAAATGACTGAGAATTAAGAAAGAAAATTAATTCCCAAAGGTAATCACTGTAGATCTCATTAGCTCAAGAATAACCTACCTTAGGACTTTAATTAAAAATAATATTTATCCCAGATAAATGAGTGCTGGCAGGTTTCTGCAGGATCCCTAATCTTGGTTATGCTAAATCTTCTTATATTAAGGCAGACATCATTAATCTCATTTGCGATGCCCTCCAGTCTGACAGGTCTTATAGCACTGGGGCTATTTCTTACAGTAGTCTTTTTATCTTCACAAAAGAGTTATAACTCATGCAGATACCTAGTGTAAAAAGGTCTAGGCAATTAGAGACATCACTCTGAGATCTACACTGGCATTTTATCATGTCAGAAGGCTTCTCATAATGAGTTTGTTCTTAAATGGAGGCCAATATCTCAACACTACCATCAAATTAATGGTGGTTATGTTATTATTTTATTTATTTATCCCTATCATTCTTTGTTCCAGAGAAGCATCAAGTATTTTATAATTCAAAGGATATGACCAGATAATAGAGAAATTGTAACAAGTCAGTGAAGAAACTAGGGCCAAGAAGAGAACGAAAGAGACAGAAGGAAGTTAGAAGGAATGGGGTTAATATTGTAAATGCATGCTATAAAGGTCTGCAGAATTACACACCTGCAAACTTGTCAGCTGATTGTTGGCATGTATTTCCAATCTTGGGCTCCTCCTGCGGCTCAGCGGTAAAGAATCCACCTGCAATGCAAGAGCTGCAGAAGACAGGTTTAATCCCTGGGTTGGGAAGATCCCCTGGAGGAGGAAATGGCAACCCACTCCAGAATTCTTGTCTAGAGAATCCCGTGGACAAGAGCCTGGTGGGCTACAGACCATGGGGTCACAAACAGTTGGACACAACTAAAGCAACTTGGCATTCCCAGTCTTATGTAGTGATTAATCCTGAGAATTTTTCTCTCCACCTATTCTGATTATTTTTGTACTAATAATGCATGTACTGGGTTGAAGAGCATCTCCCTAAAATTCATGTCCACCTGGAACCTGTGAGTATGACTTTATTTGGAATTAGGGTCCTTGCAGTTGTAATCAAGTCACAGTGGATTAGGATGGGGCCCCAAATCCAGTGCTTGGCATCCTTACAAGAAAAGGGGGATTTGGATTCAGAAACACACGGGGAGCAGGCAGAGACTAGAGAGATGGGGCCAAGCCAAGGAGCGGCAAAGATTCTTCCCCAGAGCCTTCCAAGCCAGCATGGCCCTACTGACAGCTTGCCTGCTACCCTCCAGAACTGTGGGAGGCTAAGCGTCTGTTGTTTCAGCCACCTAGTTTGCAGTATTAGCTCTAAGAAACTAGTACAACCCTTACACAGTTTTTTTCCCTAAGAACCTAGAGTACGTGCCCAGTATGAATATAAGGATTTAAAGGGGAGAAAATGAAGAAAACAAATTAAATTCCAAATATGTTGTCTATTAAGCTGTTTGTTTAAAACCTATGACTCTCCTATACATGCTGGACAGTGACAAAGCAAGTAACAAGTAAGTGAACAATGTTCAGAGGGAAAAAACTCTTGGAGGCATCCAGTCACATTTAGTTTAACAGATTGTTTTTCTGTGGGTAAATAGGCTTTTGATATTTTATTGCATATATTATGAGAGTCTGATTTTTCCAAAGCTCTACAGGGAGGACAGCCTTGAGCAAGACTGCTGTCCCACTGGCACAGGGGAGACTGGCTCTTTCCTTACCTCCCACTGAGGGAGGGGCTTACTGAGAGCTGGAGTCAAAACCCACAAGTACTTGAGTTTGGAAACTGGAATGTGAACTTTTTAGAGAACAGGCAAAATGATTTCAGATCTACTTTAAGTCACAGAACTAGAAAGGTAATGTAATACCCCAAACTGATAATCAACTTGTGCTAAGCTTGTGCAAACCAGATGAAAACATTAGTTTATAATCTAAACACCTTGCAGAAATGAAGCTACTGCTTCATGGTACCAATATTTTAAGCTAGGGACAGCCAGTAAAGTGGTGACTGGCGTCCACTTACAAAGGCCTTTGTCTGGGAGTCCGGGCGCGTCTCAGTTCTCACAGGACGGGCTTCACAGTCAGTGTGGTTTCGAGCTACATTCAGAAGCCCGAGTATGCAGATGCTACCAGGCTCAAGTATCCTTTCCTGCCGTGACAGCTCACTTGCACAGTAACTAGATCACAGGCTCGGGCCAGATTCAGCCCACAGGCCTGTTTTGTTTGCCTTCTAAGGTATCTTGTTTTTAATTAATTGCTCACTTTTAAAAATTCGAAGGTTTCCTATGAAATCCCATACTACCAGTGGAGGTGAATTTCTGCAGGGCAATCCGGTCTGCTAGAGACACATCCATTCAGTGCCCCACCGTGCAGCCCCCTCTGGGAGCCCATGGCCATACAGCACAGGTGCCCAGCAAGACTCGCCGGGTCCCACCTCCCGCTGTATGACCTTGAGTACGTGATTTCTCTTCACTGACCCTTTGCTTCCTCTTATGTAAAATGGGTGTGATAATAGCACCTATCTCATTAGACTGAAAGATTAAGAGAGTTAAGACATGTAAAGCGCTTAAAGTGCCTGGTACACAGTGGAAGCTCAGTACATGTTTGCGGTCATTCTCTTCACTGACTTACCTATTGCACTTTTCCCACTTTTATTCCTTACCTGGCCCTTATTGGTCTTGTGTTTCTGACGTGGGCTCTAGGTAAAGCCCCATTCTCAGCTGGATGCAGAGACAGCTAGTCTCTTATGTGCTGGACAGTGGGAGTTACAGCCAGCGCACTGAGTCAGAGCCCAGGTTCTAGAGCAGACAACCTGATGTCCAGCCCCACCTCTACTGCTTCTTAGCAATATGCTCTTGCACAGATTATAATCTTTAACTCTCTGAAGCCTGTGTTTACTTAATTCTATAAAACAGTAACAGAACTGCTGTGAATTAATGTGCCTAGCACATAGTAGGTTTTAGCTTTAATTATTAAGAACACTCAGCAGACCACAGCATTCTGCCCACCAGCAAACCCAGGCCTGGTCCACCTCAGTTTCTCTCATCAGGGTCCAGGGCTTCCAGGTCTGAGGGAGATATGAATTAGGAAGAAACCAGGTATAGCTTGGAGCTACTTATTATTAACTCCTTGTCACCCTTTTATCATGTTATCCCCAAATATTTATCCCAGGTAGCACTAAAACTTGCATGGCTTTGAGATGAAAAACACTTTCTCTAAGATGGAAGCAAAATTTTCCTACCATTTCAAATAGTAAAAGCATCTAAGCATATGACAAAGATGAAGGCATTCAAGTTTTTAAAGTTTTCCAAAATAATCCCTCAAGCCCTGACAGTCTTCTCATATGATTGCCTTCACAGTGGGACATCATCCACCCACAGCTTGAATTCTCTCCAAATCTTATCAAAGGTTTAAAAATAACTTTTGAAATAATGCTTTAGACAGTCACATTAAAAAGTTCCCGAGAACAGATGACCTCAACAGTATTTCTTAAAGAATGCTACCTACTATTCAACTTGTTTTAGGCTTCATGATTCTAAAATTTTTCATTTTTTTTTAAAAAAGCAGCTAAGTGTTTCTTCTATTTTAGACACAAAAGAAATAGACAGTTGCAAACATCAAAGAGTTGACTCAATAGAAAAACCCTCCTTATGAAATTACTGTCTGTAGAAAGTTTTCCAAATTTCAGTGAAAATAAAGATTTAAAGAACTGAATGTTAAATTGATTTTTTAAATTAATCAAGTCCTGGGAATTCCCTGGAAGTCCAACAGTTAGGACTCGGCACTTTCACTGCCAGGCCCAGGGTTCAATCCCTGGTTGAGGAACTAAGATCCCAATAGCTGTTCAGCCTAACCAGAAAATTTTTTAAATTAATCAAGTCATGTATAAGAAGGTCATGGCAGCATTAGTCTTAAACATAAAAAAAAAAACTTTTTCAGCAGTAGATGGGTAAGTTACTTATGGTAAACTCCTACAATAAAATACTACACAGCAATGAAAAAGAATAAACCACTTCTATACGCAACAATACAAGTGAATTTTTCAAACATGTTAAGCAAAAGAAGAAAATCTCAGAATGCTAGTTACCTTTGAGAGAGATGATCTTGGAGGGAATATGAAATTTTTAAAATGCTTTGTATCTTCAGCTGGATGGTGTTTACATAGGGTTATTCATATGTAAATCTTGTTGAACTGTATGTTTAAACTTATTGGACTTTGCCATATTTATACCTCAATTAAAAAGTAAATTTTTAAAAACTGTTAGTCTTTGGATGTGGGTTTTTGAAACTACATGTGGCTCCATTATGGACTCTGGAAATTTGTCACAGAAAAAAAAGTTATTGTAACATATTTGTACTTTACCATTGTCACTCAGATTCTTTGGAGTAATAACTTTTGTTTTATTCATTAAATAACATTTTTGTTATTGTTTGTTTTTCAGGAAAATTCAAAAATCTTTTGATATACTTAAACCAAACACCCTATATCAATGTTCAGACAGCCCTAGGAGCTTCATGTGTATGCCATTTCACAAACCAAGTTCTTTTTTCATTATGTGAACTGCCTAGGGGTGTATCGAGTAGAAAATGACCTTGAAGTGGTCTGATCTGGATCAAAATCCCTATCTACCAGTCACCAGCTAGAGGTCCTAGCAAATCACTCCATCTCCCTGAATCCATCTCTTCTGCAAAATGGAGATGGTGCCTCCCTTGCACCGTTAGTGAGAGTATTGATTGGGATAAATTTTGTAAAACTTTTGGTAGAAAATTTTTAGATGGAAACTGTCACTAAATGGAAGTAAGCCCTTATCTAAGTTTATATTTTAAAAATATAGATGTGCTTTCACCAAGGAAACCAGAATTTAAAGAGACACATGTACCCCAATGTTCATCGCAGCACTGTTTATAATAGCCAGGACATGGAAGCAACCTAGATGTCCACCAGCAGATGAATGGATAAGAAAGCTGTGGTACATATACACAATGGAGTATTACTCGGCCATTAAAAAGAATACATTTGAATCAGTTCTAATGAGGTGGATGAAACTGGAGCCTATATACAGAGTGAAGCAAGCCAGGAAGAAAAACACCAATACAGTATACTATATATGGAATTTAGAAAGATGGTAACGATAACCTTGTATGCAAGACAGCAAAAGAGATACAGATGTACAGAACAGTCTTTTGGACTCTGGGAGAGGGCAAGGGTGGGATGATTTG
>SJYC01056583.1:0-12017 GCA_006408675.1 Madoqua kirkii | reverse complement strand
GTGCCATCGCCTTCTCCACTTCAGCCAGGAGCCAGCAAGAAACTGAGGCCTGCTATCCAACAACAAAGGATTCAATCCTACCAACAACTGTGTGAGTGAGCTTAGAAAGGGGTCCGTTCCCAGTAGATCCTTGAGATGACTACAGCCTGTGGAATAATCCATTTCCCCTACACAGCTGAGCATGCCTGTCTCCTCGGACGGGTTCTACATGCTCCCTTCAACAACAGCTGTCTTCCCAACACATCATGTCTCTGTGCCCATGTACCATCTCGGTCCTCTGTATAAAACCCTCCCCTTCCTTCTTTCTCTCCCGCCTTCTCATTGTCTGCAAGCTCCCATATATCCTTCAAGTTTCAACTCAAGAATTTCCTCTGATATAAAGCCTTCCTTTGTTGTAGGCCCAAGTTTCTTCTTCTAGTTTCCTTTGCCCCTTGCATAGTTCTCTACATAGCACTAATGACACTGAATTATAATTTTTTTGTATTTGCTTACCTGTTAATTAACCAGGCAGAAATTTTCCTAAAAGGTAAGGACAATGTCTATTAATATTTGGTATACTGGCACTTATTACAGTGCCCCCAGGGCTTGACTCACTCACTCAATGCATACTTATGTAATACATAAATCTAATACACAAATGCATAAAGAGAGGAAATTTTGGCATCTTCAGGCAAAGTGGATGTGTATCTTATCTTGTTATAGATACTCTTACTTGTACTCAAATTACTATGATAATGATGTGAAAGGCTTTTAGTACAAATTTTAATTTAATAATTTTCTTCTGACTCACAGATAACTTTCTTTTCCTATTTAATATTGCTAAATCATTGAAATACTAGGAAGATTACTCTTCTAAAGCTTAGTTGATATGCTTTTGATTAAAAACACTTAATTTAAAAGATGTTTGTTGATGTATGCCTTTTTATTTACCAAGTACTATATGGGCAGGTGGAAAACATGTCCTATAGATTGAAAGGCATCAATAATTATTTCCAAAATATCTGGGAAACCATTGTTAGTCAAATATAAGTGTACATGAAAGAGTAAAATGTAAAGCTTAAGGTAGTCAACAAAAGGTTTGTATTACTGCTTTTTAAAGTCCGGGAATATTTGATTAAAGTGAGGGTGGATGATAAGTGTGGTAGAAAGGACATCTTACTAATGAAAAATCACATGCATGGGCATTTTCCTGCTGAAAGTAGGGGTGGGCAATGAAATTTCTCAGTAGCTGCTTGAATAATTCCCATTTAGTAAAAATTTTTTTTTCAGAAGGCATTAAAAAAAAAACCCCAAAACAGAAGCCACAGTGGAAAGCATTAAATCTCAAAAAAGAAATTAAATGAAGCAAACTACAGATCTGCAGAAAAGAAAGTAGGAACAGAAAGAATGTAACAAAAGTAACAATCACTAAGATGACAATTAGAAATTACTGAGCATTTGTGATGTTTCAAGTACTATGCTGGGTATTTTCAATGTATTATCTCATTTAATCTCCACAAAAACCCAGTGAGGTAGGAGCTATTATTTCCCCCTTTTAATGAGGAGGAACTCATCCTATCAAGGTCATGCATGGGTGGCTTACTCCAAAGCTAGCTCTTTTCACCACTTCACTAAAAAACCTAACATTTGAAACAAGCATACTGCAAAGAAGAAAATTCCTAGCCAATTGCAGATAGCCTGAGAACCTTCTATAGTTGGTATAACTGTCCTAACACAATTCATTTTGTCAACAGCGTGTAATGTGTGCCTGCTGGATGCCTGGCATTGTTCTCAGTGCTGGGATACCGCTCTTGAACTAGATGAAACTGCGGCTGATAGTGACCCAGACAAATAGATAAGGGTGACACCATGTAAAAGATGTTACACTTTTCACCAGGATGGAACCCAGATGTAAGGAGATTACTACTTCCCATTGGACCTATGGGAGGTGGGGATCAGTTCAGGCTGTTCAGAGATGGACAGAAAGTCCAGATGAGAAGCAATGGGATCCAGGTGATTGATCCAGACACTCCTAACTAAGGGCTTTTCCTAATACTCCAATGTGGAGAGTTTGATAATTAAGAGCTGAAGTACCTGTTGCTATTTTTGAGTGCCTCTATTCAGTTGTCCTCATTTGCTAATTGTTGATTTATAAGGCTTTATCTGCAAAGCATTCCATCAAATATTACTCATTAACTCACTCATTCAAGAAATATTTATTGAGCGCCTACACTGCACTGGGGATATGGACATGGACAAGACAGACAACATCCCTACAACTCGCATTCTAACAAGGGAGACGATGAACAAATAGCCAGCTATTAGTAAATAAACATGCTAGTTGCAGAGGGTTACAAATGCTTAGCTAAATAAATATGTTGTTGCAGTGTTATGACTGCTATTGTTGGGAAGGGACAATCTCCCCTTTCCTTGGTTCTTTTAACTAGTTGAATGATTAAAATGAAATAAGCCAGGAGACATAAGGGGCTTCCCAAATGGTTCAGTGGTAAAGAATCCACCTATTAATGCAGGAGACACAGAAGATGCAGGTACAATACCTGGTCAGGAAGATCCCTTGGAGGAGGAACTGGAAACCCACTCCAGTATTCTTGCCTGGGAGATCCCACGCACTGAAGAGCCTGGCAGGCTATAGTCCATGGGGCTGCAAAGAGTTGGAGAAGGCTTAAGAGACTGAGTACACACACACACACACACACACACACACACACACACACACACACACATGACAGGAGAAAACTTTGGAATCCACATAGCATGAAAGATTCCAAAAGCAGTCAGGCTAACTGAGATCTATGTCATCTTGGGCTCCAAAATCACTGCAGATGGTGACTGCAGCCATGAAGTGAAAAGACGCTTACTCCTTGAAAGAAAAGCTATGACCAATCTAGACAGCATGTTAAAAAGCAGAGACATTACTTTGCCGACAAAGGTTCATTTAGTCAAAGCTATTGTTTTTCCGGTAGTCATGTATGGATGTGAGAGTTGGACCATAAAGAAAGCTGAGCACTGTAGAATCAATGCTTTTGAACTGTGATGATGGAGAGGACTCTTTAGAGTCCCGTGGACTGCAAGGAGTTCAAACCAGTCCATTCTGAAGGAGATCGGTCCTGAATATTCATTGGAAGGACTGATGCTAAAGCTGAAGCTCCAAAACTTTGGGCACCTGATACAAAGTGATACAATGAGTTTGAGCAAGCTCCAGGAGTTGGTGATGAACAGGAAGCCTGGCATTTTGCAGTCCGTGTGGTTGCAAAGAGTCAGACATGACTGAGCAACTGAACTGCACTGATGTCATCCCAAACTAAAGAGAAAGGGGTAGGAGTCTGGGACTTCAAAGCAAAATAAGACAATTCACAGGAAAAGGAAAAAAAATCAAATGTTTGGTAAACAAATATTTTCTGGGCCATAGAGAAACAACAGGACACAGAGAGGAATTTAACAAATAGACTTTGTTGGGTTCTGTGAAAGGAAAATAAAAATGGAGTAGGTATTACTAAGAGAGCGTGCTAAAATGGAACCAGGGAAGTATTAAGGAAGTGTGATTTATGCATGCTTATGTAACTTATGTCTCAGCCTGTTTCAGCCAGGAAGGAGTCTGACATTTTGACCCAATGAAGTCATCCAAACACCTGCCAGAAACTCAAGATACTAATTGGACCCTTCCCCTAAAATAACTTGTGACAGTATCTGTTTGTTGCACATTTACCCTAAAATGACTGTGATTCCTTATGGACAAATATTTTCTGACTCTAAAGTCATCATAATTCTCACTAGGCAACTTTTAACAACCTCATAGGTGGTTTTGTTTTTTGTTTTTTGCTTTAACAATCCCTGACTCTTTTCCTTGAAACACTCTTTCAGTTCAGTTTAGTCGCTCAGTCGTATCTGACTCTTTGTGACCCTGTGAATTGCAGCTCGCCAGGCCTCCCTGTCCATCACCATCTCCCGGAGTTCACTCAGACTCATATTCATCGAGTCCGTGATGCCATCCAGCCTTCTCATCCTCTGTCGTCCCCTTCTCCTCCTGCCCCCAATCCCTCCCAGCATCAGAGTCTTTTCCAATGAGTCAGCTCTTCACATGAGGTGGCCAAAGTACTGGAGTTTCAGCTTTAGCATCATTCCTTCCAAAGAAATCCCAGGGCCGATCTCCTTCAGAATGGACTGGTTGGATCTCCTTGCCATCCAAGGGACTCTCAAGAGCCTTCTACAACACCACAGTTCAAAGCATCAATTCTTCGGCACTCAGCCTCCTTCACAGTCCAACTCTCACATCCATACATGACCACTGGGAAAACCATAGCCTTGACTAGATGGACCTTAGTCGGCAAAGATTACAGAGACGAAAACTTATATGATAGATCCAACCAGTATTGAAAAGAAGGTTCCTCATTCACAGAAAATTAAAGTACCGACGTCAGTGGTAGACGTCACTAAAACCTTGGGGGGTTTTATTTCAAACTGTAACAAAGGTGACAAAGGGGTAGATAAAGGGTACTTCACTACCCTGACCTACGGTACTAGAAGCAAAAGACTTACAACTCGAAATTTGGTTGAAAAAGTGAGAGGAGAAAGTGAAAATAGTTCTCCGAAAAATCAAGAAGAAGTGAAAGACGGTATTTCCACCACAGTAGACGTTATCTGAGGTTATTGATATTTCTCCCAGCAATCTTGATTCCAGCTTGTGTTTCTTCCAGTCCAGCGTTTCTCATGATGTACTCTGCATAGAAGTTAAATAAACAGGGTGACAGTATACAGCCTTGATGTACTCCTTTTCCTATTTGGAACCAGTCTGTTGTTCCATGTCCAGTTCTAACTGTTGCTTCTTGACCTGCATACAGATTTCTCAAGAGGCAGGTTAGGTAGTCTGGTATTCCAATCTCTTTCAGAATTTTCCACAGTTTAGTGTGAACCACACAGTCAAAGGCTTTGGCATAGTCACTCTTTCAGGGTAACCTAAATCTGTGTCTCCTGAATTGCAATTCTTAAAACTCCAAATAAAGTCTTTCCTTATCTACATCTTCTGCTATTACTTTCTGGCTGACAGCACTTCTCTGTCAACAACTAGTTCACCTTACACTACAATTATCTGTGTTGATAGCTCCTTCCTGGAACAAGTTTCCTAATTCTTTTAGGCAGTTAGGGGGAAGCTCAAAGATTCTTCCTGAGTCTTTTGGGCCTTGATTATTTCTAGCTCCAAATAATTCATAAGATTAATCCATATGCTTATGGATTCTTATGGATATGCTTATTCTCTGCAGCTGAACAGAAAACAGAATAATAGGACAGAAATAAGACATCCTATAGAATTTTCAGAGAGCTCTTAACCAATTTTCTCTCAAAAAAGAATAACAGCTTCATCTTCTCAACAAAGGCTCTAATTAGTAATTATGTTTATCACTGCAAATCAGTCTTGGCATTGTAATTCCTTTGAATTATCTCATGTTTTTCTATAGATATGAAGTTTAAAGGCATTTAAAAAAATCTTAGATTGAATGATGTAATCATATCAGAGCTTCTTGAATGGACCAAAGAAGTACCAACATTGTTTACTAGGAAAAAAATGCCTCATGAATAAAAAAAAAATTCACATGCCAAAGTGGCACATTTTGGGGTGACTTGTTCTGAACTACTACACTATGAAAGAAATAAACAGGGTTGTCCAGTAGAGAGTAACCCAGGAAAGCATCTTAGGAAGAGTGGTCAAGGAGGCACATTTAAGAAGTGACATTTGAATGGAGATCTAGATGTGAGTAGGTAGCAATTCTGATGACCAAGGGAGGAGAATTTTGGGCAGAGCAGCCAGTGCTAACTACTACACTATGAAAGAAATAAACAGGGTTGTCCAGTAGAGAGTAACCCAGGAAAGCATCTTAGGAAGAGTGGTCAAGGAGGCACATTTAAGAAGTGACATTTGAATGGAGATCTAGATGTGAGTAGGTAGCAATTCTGATGACCAAGGGAGGAGAATTTTGAGCAGAGCAGCCAGTGCAAAGACAGACACTGAGGGGAGGTACTTAAAACTAGAGGGTTTCTTGACTGTATTCTCATGCTCAGGTGCGTGAAACCAAGTTCTAGGTATCTGTTTTGTAATGGGGCAGTAATAGGGCTTACCGTTATTCCATATACCAGCAATAGTGGTATAGCAATAAACAGCAACAAAAAAAAACTTGTGACCTTCTTGCAAAAAAATTATTCATATTCTGAAAGTTACAAAAGGCCTCTGTTTCACATGTTAGCAAAAAAACAGAATTTAGAGCCAGAAGGTGTATCAGATATCATTTAATCCGACTCTTCCTTTTAGAAATGAAAACAAAGGTCCAAAAACATAAAAGTTTCAGGGTCACAGGACTTGACAGCATCAGAGCTGAGATTAGAACTCCAAATTTGAAACCCACATGTTTTCCTTAAGAGTAACAGATGAAATATTCGTAATTGGAAGGCACTCAGTCGACTTGCATTAAATATTTGTCTTGAAAACGATAAACCTGATCTTCCTCCTCTTAAATTTCTCCCATTTCGTTTTCTATTTAGCTTGAAGTTCTCCCAAATTCGGCTATTAAAAAGGAAAACAACTTGACTAAACTGTTCACCCCCTTATTTGAACGTACAATCAGTCTGTGTAACACCTTTTGGCCACCAGAGGGAACTGAAGGCTGCTACTCAGAGTAAGTCTCGTTTCTCCGCCAAAGTTCTGACTGAGCAGCCTAAAATCTCTGCGGCTGAATATGCGGAGGCGGAGTTGGAAGCAGGAAGCAAACGCAGGGCTCTGGTTCACATACCTGTGGCTCCCACCTGCTCTCTTGACCAGCCCAGGGCAGCTGAGGGAAGTTACCTCACCTTTGTTGAACATCTCAGCCTGAGAAACCAGATTTACAAGGCTTACGAGTTCACAGGGCCAGGCCTAGTGGCAAACGCCTGCCCCAGCACTACCACGCGGCATATATTACAACGATGAAAATTTGGGTTTGAGGCCACGCCAAGGAGATGAGGACTCGCTCTGGGGATATATGACTTTAGTTTACAGTTATAAAGAAAGCAGATCAGGTGTTATGAGGTTACTTATTAATTCCCAAGAGTATCAGAAAGCGGAATCACCCTAGAATAGACTGTAGGAGGAGCAAAAAGGAAATGCCACTTACATGGGGGAAGGGCCAGCAAGGGGAAGACATTTATGAAACCACTGCCCCCGAGCCTGATGAATTAGGTCCACAACTGGCTCCTATGCTAAGTTGCTTCAGTTGTGTCAGACTCTTTGCGACCCTGTGGGCGGTAGCCCACCAGGCTCCTCTGTCCATGGGATTCACCAGGCGCGAATACTGGAGTAGGTTGCCATTTCCTTCTCCAGGGTATCCTTCCAACCAGGGAGGAACCAGCGTCTCTTGTTTCATGCGTTGGCAGGTGCGTTCCTTACCACTAGCACCATCTGGGAAGCCACAACTGGCTTCGATGAATTCAAATTCGTGCATGGTACCCTGACAATACCAAAATCTGAGAGTCTCCAACGCCAGGAGCAGTTTACAAAAATAGTCTAAATTGGGGGCTTCTGTCCTCCTCTCTGGGACCTTTTGCTGCTCTTCAGAGCCGACAGTGAAGTAAACGGAAAGGAGTATAAGTAGGAAGCGCAGCAATCCCTCGCAGATATCAGGTAGTCATAACCAAGAGTATTAAAGGAAGGCTGGTCCTTTCCTAGTAGTATGACTTAGGCAAGCTGCTTAATTTCTCTCAGCCTCCGTTTTATCAGGCATCGAAGAAACAAACACCCTGCTGCTGCTAAGTCGCTTCAGTCGTGTCCGACTCTGCGCGACCCCATAGACGGCAGCCCACCAGACTACCACGTCCCTGGGATTCTCCCGGCAAGAATACTGGAGTGGGTTGTCATTTCCTTCTCCAAACACCCTATTCAGGACCATTTCCCAATCCTGACGATGGCGGGGTGGAGCGACAGGGAGGTGGATAACCTGTCAGTCCCAGCAAGTGGAGGAGCCGGCCAAGGGACACGCCCCCCGTGCTCCGCCCGAGGGCTCCGATTGGTCCCCTTCGGAGGGGGCGGGGCCCGACTCTGGGCCAAGCTTGGGCGGGGTAGGCCGCCGCGCTCCGAATTTTCGCTGGGGTCACCGTCATGGCGGGTTGTCCCTGCGGGTTCGTGCGCCCTGTGCTCGCCTTCCTGCTGGCGCCCGCGCTGGTGACTCTGCTGGTGGCACCGGCGCGAGGCCGGGGCGGCCGAGGCCACGGGGACTGGGACGCCGCCGAGCTGCTGCCGCCGCTGCCGCCCCGGGAGAATGCGGCGCTCGTGGCCCGCTTCGTGACAAACGTCTGTGACTGGGGCGCACTGGCCACCATCTCAACGCAGGAGGGGGTGCGCGGCCGGCCCTTTGCCGACGTCTTATCGCTCAGCGATGGGCCCCCGGGCAAGGGCAGCGGCGTGCCCTACTTCTACCTGAGCCCGCTGCAGCAATCGGTGGGCAACCTGCAGGTGAGCGGGAGGAGCAGTGTGGCTCCGCGGAGGCAAAACCAATACAATATTGTAAAGTAATTAACCTCCAATTAAAATAAATAAATTGATATTTAAAAATAAAAAATTATTTAGAAAATTTAAAAAAACAGGTTGGAGTTTCTGGTATGATAACTGACATACAGTACTTGCTCAATAAATACTTTCTCACAGGAAAAATATATATAGATGTGCTTAAAAATGTAGACATGCTATATTTTTTAAATGGCACGTGCTTCAAAATATCCAAGCCTCAAACATTTACATCTAAGAAATATGGGAAAGGTCAAAACTTGCCCATATTTAGCAATGGTATAATCTTTGGTTCAGCCCTGACCCTACGGTGAGCCCTCACTCCCTCCCCAGTTTTTTTTACACCTCCATCCTCTCTGTCCTTCTAGAGCAGAACGCTCCCCGACTGCTCTCCTACAGACTTCCTTTCTGCCACCTGAATGTTAGGACCCCACCCAGGGACTAGTGGGCTTCCCAGGTGATGCTATTGGTAAAGAGCCTGCTTGCCAATGCAGAAGTAAGAGACATGGGTCAGGAAGAAGGGACTTAGCATAGCATGAGGTGGGTGGGGTGATGTTGCTCAGTCGTGTCCGACTCTTTGCGACCCCGTGGACTGTAACCTATTAGGCTTCTCCGTCCATGGGATTCTCCAGGCTAGAATATTGGAGTGGATTGCCATTTCCTTCTCCAGGGGATCTTCCCAACCCAGGTATCGAACCTGGGTCTCCCGCATTGGAGGCAGACGCTTTAACCTCTGAGCCACCAGGGGACTGGGGCGTTCATTACTAAGTGTGTGACTCCTCAGGGTGGCACTAGGCATATTGTACACATTATAGACTTGTAAACTTACTAAATGATTGTCTCCTTAATGGAAGTATCTTCAAAGAGAGAGATGCCTGTTCCTAATCTGAACAATGGTGCCATATGGGTCAGAGGTGGCCCCACCAGGGATTTTGAAGACCTTGGACCTATGCTTTTATTTTATAGGTCATGTAGCACCATGTGACTTCCCCATTTCTCATAGAGGTATAATGCAAACCTGTATGAGGGCTGGTAAGACAGCTGGTTGAAAAGACGATGTACACTAAAAGGAAAATGAATCACACCTTTTAATAAAATAGGATTTGTGATACAAAATTTGAAGGAAAAAAAAAAGATGTTAGGATAGATGTTCCCAGTTCAGTTCAGTCATTCAGTAGTGTCTGACTCTTTGCAATCCCATGGGCTGCAGCACGCCCTTCCCTGTCCATCACCAACTCCTGGAGCTTGCTTAAACTCATGTCCATCGAGTTGGTGATGCCATCCAACCATCTCATTCTCTGTCATCCCCTTCTCCTCCTGCCTTCAATCTTACCCCAAATGATCTCAGTTCATGATCCCTTCCTCCCTCAGTGAAAGTGTCTGCCTGCAATGTGGGAGACCTGGGTTCGATCCCTGGGTCAGGAAGATCCCCAGGAGAAGGAAATGGCAACCCACTCCAGTACTCTTGCCTGGAGGATCCCATGGACAGAGGAGCTTGGTGGGCTACAGTCCACGGGGTCGCAAAGAGTCGGACATGACTGAGTGACTTCACTTTCACTTTCCTGCCTCAGTAATATTTACAGTTTTCCCTATATCTGAAAAAATACTCAGTAGTTGCTTCTGTTTATTAACAACAACTTAAGTCCAAACAACTTAAGTATGTATGTCCTGAAAACTCAGTAGCCTTTTAAAAAATAAATAAATTGAAAAAAAATAATTTTTTATCATTCTAAATAATCATACTGACAGATGTGTACCTGTTTAGCAAGCTCAACATTTCAAACATGGGGAACAGATTGAGATTTGCCAACAACATCTCCTATTTCATACTGATTTTCAGAAGGTACTTCCTTATCATCATGGGAACATCTAAAAACCTAGCTTTCCAAAGCTCTGACATCCCCTAAAGGAATGTAGCACAATACTGAAAAAAGTATGTGAAATATCTCAATAGTAGTTTCACAATGTCCAACAGACATCGTTTCAAATTCTCTCAACATTATAATGTCCCAGAACCTCTGTGCACAGTTTAAAGCAAATGAAACCCTAGACACATTGAAAGTAATGATAGTAAGATGTTTATTATGGCCTAACACCCATGGTTCTGGAGAACTAGAATTAGGTCTGAAAGTACAGCACTCAAGAGCCTGTTCACTTCTTCTTGGGCAATTGAGAAAAAGTCTTCAAAACATCTTGAAAATTCTGAAGTGCTGTAACAATAGTAACTGCAGAATTAGCTGGTGAAAGAACCATCTGCTGGAGAGTAAGCTCCAAGAAGGCCAGGAATTTTGTATACTCAATGCCTAGAATAATGCCCAGGATATAGTTGGTTTTTTATAAGTAGTTGATGCATGAACTCCTTATTGCCAAATTCAGACTTAAATTGAAGAAAGTGGGGGAAACAATTAGACCATTCAGGTATGACCTAAATCAAATCCATTATGATATACAGTGGAAGTGAGAAATAGATTTAAGGGACTAGATCTGATAGACAGAATGCCTAATGAACTATGGACAGAGGTTCGTTACATTGTACAGGAGACAGGGATCAAGACCATGCCCAATAAAAAGAAATGAAAAAAAAAAAAAAGCAAAATGGCTGTCTGAGGAGGCTTTACAAATAGCTGTAAAAAGAAGAGAAGCGAAAAGCAAAGGAAAAAAGGAAATATACAGCCATTTGAATGCAGAGTTCCAAAGAATAGCAAGGAGAGATAAGAAAGCCTTCCTCAATGAGCAGTGCAAAGAAACAGAGGAAAACAACAGAATAGGAAAGACTAGAGATCTCTTCAAGAAAATTAGAGATACCAAGGGAACATTTCATGCAAAGATAAGCTCAATAAAGGACAGCAATGGTATGGACCTAACAGAAGCAGAAGATATTAAGCAGAGGTGTCAAGAATACACAGAAGAACTATACAAAAAAAGATCTTCATGATTCCGATAATCACAATGGTATGATCACTCACCTAGAGCCAGACATCCTGGAATGTGAAATCAAATGGGCCTTAGAAAGCATCACTACGAACAAAGCTAGTGGAGGTGATGGAATTCCAGTGGAGCTATTTCAAATCCTGAAAGATGATGCTGTGAAAGTGCTCCACTCAATATGCCAATAAATCTGGAAAACTCAGCAGTGGCCACAGG
This sequence comes from Madoqua kirkii, assembly GCA_006408675.1. Classification (NCBI taxonomy): domain Eukaryota; kingdom Metazoa; phylum Chordata; class Mammalia; order Artiodactyla; family Bovidae; genus Madoqua; species Madoqua kirkii. The sequence goes on along the minus strand of SJYC01056583.1, from coordinate 349 downwards.
ACTGGAAAAGGTTTCACTCCAATCCCAAAGAAAGGCAATAACAAAGAATGCTCAAACTACCACACAATTGCACTTATCTAACACACTAGTAAAGTAATGCTTAAAATTCTCCAAGCCAGGCTTTAACAATACGTGAACTGTGAACTACCAGATGTTCAAGCTGGTTTTAGAAAAGGCAGAGGAACCAGAGATCAAATTGCCAACATCCGCTGGATCATGGAAAAAGCAAGAGAGTTCCAGAAAAACATCTATTTCTGCTTTATTGACTATGCCAAAGCCTTTGACTGTGTGGATCACAATAAACTGTGGAAAATTCTGAAAGAGATGGGAATACCAGACCACCTGACCT
>SJYC01056582.1:0-30843 GCA_006408675.1 Madoqua kirkii | reverse complement strand
AACATCTATTTCTGCTTTATTGACTCTGCCAAAGCCTTTGACTGTGTGGATCACAATAAACTGTGGAAAATTCTGAAAGAGATGGGAATACCAGACCACCTGACCTGCCTCTTGAGAAACCTATATGCAGGTCAGGAAGCAACAGTTAGATCTGGACATGGTGGACATGGAACAACAGATTGGTTCTGAATAGGAAAAGGAGTACGTCAAGGCTGTATACTGTCACTCTGCTTATTTAACTTCTGTGCAGAGTACATCATGAGAAAAGCTGGGATGGAAGAAGCACAGCTGGAATCAAGATTGCCAGGAGGAATATCAATAACCTCAGATATGCAGATGACACCCCCCTTATGGCAGAAAGTGAAGAACTAAAGAGCCTCTTGATGAAAGTGAAAGAGGAGAGTGAAACAGTTGCCTTAAAGCTCAACATTCAGAAAACGAAGATCATGGCATCCAGTCCCATCACTTCATGGCAAATAGATGAGGAAACAGTGGAAACAGTGATAGACTTTTTCTTTCTCTCAAAGAGTCAGACATGACTGAGCAACTGAACTGAACTGAACTGATGAATTAAGGGATAAAAGGAAAAGAGGGCTCAGTGAATTTCAAACTCTTTGTTATTGTTGTTGTTCAGTCAGTAAGTCGTGTCCAACTCTTTTCAACCCCATGGACTGCAGCATGCCAGACCTTCCTGTCTGTCACCAACTCCGGAAGTTACTCAAACTCATGTCCATTGAGTCAGTGATGCCATCCAACCATCTCATCCTCTGTCATCCCCTTCTCCTCCCGCCTTTAATCTTTCCCAGCATCAGGGTCTTTTCCAGTGAGTCAGTTCTTCACATCAGGTGGTCAAAGTATTAGAGTTTCAGCTTCAACATCAGTCCTTCCAGTGAATATTCTGGGCTGATTTACTTTTGGATGGACTGGCTGGATCTCCTTTCTGTCCAAGGGACTCTCAAGAGTCTTCCAATACCACATTTCAAAAGCATCAATTGTTCGGTGCTCAGCTTTCTTTATAGGCCAACTCTCACATCCATACATGACTACTGGAAAAACCATAGCTTTGACTAGATGGACCTTTGTCAGCAAAGTAATGTCTCTGCTTTTTAATATGCTGTCTAGGTTTATCATGGCTTTTCTTCCAAGGAGCAAATGTCTTTTAATTTCATGGCTGCAGTCACCATCTGCAGTGATTTTGGAGCCCAAGAAAACAAAATCTGTTACTGCTTCCACTTTTTCTCCTTCCATTTGCCATAAAGTGATGGGGCCAGATGCCATGATTTTAGTTTTTTTTTAATGTTGAGTTTCAAGCCAGGCTTTTCACTCTCCTCTTTCACCCTCATCAAGAGGCTATTTAGTTCCTCTTCACTTTCTGCGTGGTAGGATCTCCATATCATGCAGTCACCATCTGCAGTGATTTTGGAGCCCAAGAAAACAAAATCTGTTACTGCTTCCACTTTTTCTCCTTCCATTTGCCATAAAGTGATGGGGCCAGATGCCATGATTTTAGTTTTTTTTTAATGTTGAGTTTCAAGCCAGGCTTTTCACTCTCCTCTTTCACCCTCATCAAGAGGCTATTTAGTTCCTCTTCACTTTCTGCGTGGTAGGATCTCCATATCCAAGGCTGTTGATATTTCTCCCAGCAATCTTGATTCCAGCTTGTGTTTCATACAGCTCATCGTTTCTCATGATGTACTCTGCATAGAAGTTAAATAAGCAGGGTGACAATATATAGCCTCTTCATACTCCTTTCCCAATTTTGAACCAGTTCTTTGTTCCATTTCTGTTTCTCACTGTTGCTTCTTGACCTGCATACAGGTTTCTCAGGAGGCAAGTAAGTTGGTTTAGTATTCCGATATCTTTAAGAATTTGCCACAGTTTGTTGTGATCCACACAACACAGATGCTTTAGTGTTGTACAGGAGGCAGTGACCAAACCATCCTCAAGAAAGAGAAATGCAAGAAAGCAAAGTGGTTGTTTAAGGGAATTACAAATAGCTGAGAAAAGAAGAGAAGTGAATGGCAAAGGAGAAAGGGAAAGATATATCCAACTGAATACAGAGTTCCAGAGAATAGAAGGGAGAATAAGAAGGCCTTCTTAAGTGAACAGTGCAAAGAAATAGAGGAAAACAATAGAATGCGAAGACTAGAGATCTCTTCAAGAAAACTGGAGATATCAAGGAAACATTTCAAGCAAGAATGGGCACAAAAAAGGACAGAAATGGTAAGGACCTAACAGAAGCAGAAGACATCAAGAAGAGGTGGCAAGAATACACAAAAGAACTATACAAAATAGCTCTTAATGACTCAGATAACCAGGATGGTATGGTCACTCACCTAGAGCCAGACATCCTGGAGTGTGAATTCAAGTGGGCCTTAAGAAGCATCACTACGAACAAAGTTAGTGAAGGTAATGGAATCCCAGCTTATGTATTTCAAATCCTAAAAGATGATGCTATTACAGTGCTATACTCAATATGTCAGCAAATTTGGAAAACTCAGCTGTGGACACAGGACTGGAAAAGGTCAGTTTTCATTCCAATCCCAAAGAAGTTCAATGCTAAAGAATGTTCAAACTTCCATAAAATTGCACTCATTTTTAACTCTCAATGTTTTTAGTAGAGTTATAGGGTTGGCTTGGGTCTCATGTCCTTCACTGTGTTCTTTGAACTTGGTCAGTGACCTTCCAAATGTAAGTTGTAGTGAGGTTAGAGGTTATATACATAAAAATGCCTAGTACATGCATGCATGCCAAATCTCTTTAGTCTTACCTAACTTTTTGCTACCCTGTGGACTCTTGCATGCCAGGCTCCTCTGTCCATGGGATTCTCCAGGCAAGAATACTGGAATGGTTGCCATGTCTTCTTCTAGGGGATTTTCCCAACCCAGGGATCAATCCCATGTCTCCTCTGTTTCCTGCATTGGCAGGTGGTTCTTTACCACTAGTGCCATGCCTACTACATAGAGGTGCTCAATAAATAATTAATTTTTATAGGGAGATATATTAGGGTGATGGCAAGAATATACACTTTGGAGTAGGACTAATTTGGATTTGAGTTGACTAAGTGAAGTGAAATGAAGTTTCTCAGTTGTGTCCAACTCTTTGTGACCCTATGGACTGTAGCCTACCAGGCTTCTCTGTACTTGAGATTTTCCAGGCAATAGTACTGGAGTGGACTGACATTTCTTTCTCCAAAGGATCTTCCCGACCCAGGGATGGAACCTGGGTCTCCTGCATTGTAGATAGACACTTTACAGTCTGAGCCACCAGGGAAGTCCTGTGTTGACTAGGCAATCACCAAATCTCTCTGGGCTTTCCATATGTAATATGGAGATAAACATCTTAGTATACAAAGTTGTTATAAGGATTAAGAAAATGTATGTGAAGCACTGAATCCAATGCCTGGAACATAAGTATAAACAGGAGCTATTATCCTAACAGGTTCAGTTCAGTTTAGTCGCTCAGTCGTGTCCAACTCTTTGCAACCCCATGAATCGCAGCATGCCAGGCCTCCCTGTTCATCTAACAGGTTATTTTCACTTTACTTGGCCCATCTTATTCCTCCAACCTATGACTGGATTGTGCATTATATACACCAGGCACATGCTACCTCGGGGCCTTTGCATTGGCCTGGAACGCTCTTCTCATAGAGGTCCTCTTCCTTCTAGTGAGTCTGTTCAACCTCACCATGTCAGCGAGATCTACATAGATCTCCTTGTTTAAAACTGCATTCCTCCATTCCCCTTACCCTGCTCAGTTTTTGCTCCTAACACCTTTTAACATACGTACTACTTTCTGTGATGTCATTTTTCATTTGCCCATTCACAAGATATAAACTCCAGGACAACAGGAATTTTTGTCTGTTTTGTTCACCAACACCTCAGTGTCCAGATAAGTGTCTGGCTAGGGTAGGCACTCAATGGATATTTGTAAAGTTATGTTGATTTTACTATATCCCCACTAAATTTTACACTTTTTAGTATGAGTCCACTATTTAGTTTGTTTACATGATTTTGAGAAATAATAACCTGCTTTCATCTGCATCTCTCAGTGTGACCCATTACCCACATTCCATGCAAACAGCTCCTACTAGCAAAAACTCCAGGCACATTGCCTAGTTCAATTTCTGGCTGTGTGAATTTTGGAAACTTTCTTAGCTTCTCTGTATCTTGGTTGCATTACATATAAATGGAGATAAAATAATCACTACTGCATAAAAATTATGAGGATTTAACCAGTCCATTCTAAAGGAGATCAACCTTGGGATTTCTTTGGAAGGAATGATGCTAAAGCTGAAACTCCAGTACTTTGGCCACCTCAGGCGAAGAGTTGACTCATTGGAAAAGACTCTGATGTTGGGAGGGATTGGGGGCAGGAGGAGAAGAAGAAGACCAAGGATCAGATGGCTGGATGGCATCACAGACTCGATGGACGTGAGTCTGAGTGAACTCTAGGAGATGGTGATGGACAGGGAGGCCTGGCATGCTGTGATTCGCAGAGTTAGACATGACTGAGTGACTGAACTGAACTGAATGAGTTAATGTATGTGAAGGGCCGACCATAGTACCTGGCACATAGATCAGTACACATGATCTATTGTGATTCTATTTATAAGACAGTGCAGGGCTCCCTCTCCCCACAGTCCTGCTTTGTAATTCTATTTTTCCCTGCTCTGGCTCCTAGCTGTTACCTACCTGATCTGAAACTGATGAGGTCTCTTTAGCATCCACTCTCCATTTTCCTCTATTAACATTTTTTAAGTGTTTCCATTAGGCCCAAACTGCGTTTAGAAGCTCTGGATAACACCCTGAACTAACCTATGCTTGGACTAAAGCTTAAATGTTTCAACAGTGCAATGCTAAGAAAAATTTCCCCATGGGAACAAAAGGGGAAAACTTCCCACAAACTCCTTTATTTGACCTTAATTCAGAACTATTTTAATGCTATCATGGATCACCAATAACTTTCCGCATTTCATTTTTTTTTAATGTAGCCTCCTTAACATCTTGGGTTGTATTATTTTAAACAGAAAATAATTTCAGTTCTTCTAAAATAATTGTTTTGCCTTGAAACTAATTAAGAATATCCCTAATATGTATATGCTCTGAACTTTATTCTGAGGCTGGAGAAAAAAAATATCCTCTTCCTCAGAAGGGCTATGAGGTCTTAACCTGGGCTGTAAAGGCTGCCCAACCTTATGTCATCAGTTTCAGGATGTGGGTGGTGGTGGTAGGGGGGTGGGAATCAAAGAACTTGGCTAAAGGTGGGGAGGTAAAAGGTCCAAAGGATTAAATCTCCAGCTCCCAAAATAACTCTGAGTATTCCTGCCACCTCCAAATCAGGCCCTGCACACTTCTGCATGCTGGCAGAGTGCCACTCTGCTGGCCCAATCCCAGGAGGCCCTGTGCAGCTATGGATAACATTCTATCTCCATGTGACAGCCCTCTTGTAGAGGCTGGGTAGCCCAGCTAGTGAAGGATGGACATGCAACCTGCATTTTCTCTCTTGTAAGACTCTTAATCATTCTTCTCTCTAATTTTCTCTCTTTCTTCTCCTCCACATTTTTACAGGCTCCTGCAATGCCTCAGGACCGTGTTTTCCAAGCTCACTAAAGTGAGAACCCTCCCACCGACCCCCCACCCCAACATAACCACATCTCACCTGTACTATTTCCTGAAATTAGCACATGGTTTCACTTAAATGTTAAAACTTTTAAACTTTCACTTAAAAGTTATTGCTTTAAATTTAAGACCACTTTCCTTGCCATAAACAGAAGGCTTATATATAACTAAAACAAAAATATACAGTAATGGAATTTTAGTTGGCTACGGCCGCTTGCTGCAAGCCTTGGGCCTGAGTCCTACTCTTAGGTTAAGGAATGCTGGAGAAGCGTTGGAGACACGCCAGCACTAAAGTGAGACTTGCACCTTGAAACGGACTGGAAAGAGGATGAAAGAGAGCAACATTCTCATCTTATTTTTAAATACCATGTATACGTAAAACTTAAGCTTTTCCCACTTGGGAAACACTGCTTTCAGGTTAGGCTCACAAAAGACGAATTTGTTGAAATCTAATAAGCCTCATCCCATTTCCCTCAAGTACTGAGTCACACTATTTACTAAATGTACTCAAAAACTTGTTGCACATCTTTTCTTATTGTTCACAGCGTTAGGTCAACCACCACAGTGTGTTTCGGACAGGACTCTACTGTGAATCACAAAATGAGGCTGGAAAATGGGTCTTTGGATGCAGAGTAGCTCAAATCTTGACCCATCTCCGTTTTCCCGAAAAGAGCCTTTTCGAGGCCGAGGGCGATTTACCCAAGGTCACACAGAGGGTAGACTGATTTCTGTGTTCCTGCAGCCCAGAGAACAAGCTATCTTGTCCTACGGGAGGCTTCATGTTGGGCTCCCCGGCTGGCGCTTGGCCAAGCCTCTAACCTACGCCGTGTTGCTCCCGGTTCCCAAAGCAGCAGCACACTGTTTCCCCCGCCTCGTTTTGGTGACGTTATCGGATCTGCGCCCAATAGGAAAGCAGCTCCGCGGCGAGCACCGCCTTTCGCGACGGCCAAGGCCCCTTTGGCTGGGAGACGGCGTTGACAAGCCTTTAGCCTCCACTGTGTTGCTCGCGGTTCCCATGGCAGCGGCACACTGTTTCCCCGCCCCGTCTTGGTGACGTCATGGGATCTGCGCCCAATAGGAAAGCAGCTCCGCGTCGAACACCGCCTTTCACGACGGCCAAGGCCCTGGCGGCTGGGAGACAGGCGTAGACAGTGCTGGGCAGGCTAGCTCGGGTCGCGGCCGCGGCGAGTTACATCTTTTACCAATCTGTCCGCGAACGCCGCTGCCGGAGACAGAGCCAGGATGTTCGGGATGCTGAACAGCAGCTTTGAGGATGATCCTTTCTTCTCGTGAGTGTCGGGGGCGGGAGTCCGCGGTCGCGCGGGAACTCGGAGATCTTGAGAGGAGCTATTTTAAGGGGAAAGTCAGTTAAAACGCGAAAGAAGGAGAGAATTCGGGTGACTCCAGAAGACGTTTGAGGAAGACTCGGGGGGCGTGAAAGGGAAGGGAGAAGAGGATATAGGGGCGTATGAGGGAAAGGAGAGGAAGATTTGGAAAGGATGAGAAATTTGGGGGCGTGAGGTGGGGAGAGGTCTGTGCAGGCTTCCCCGCCCAACCGACCCCCATGCGGGCTGCTCTTAACTCGGCCCGATTTCGGGTACCTGGCGCCCCCTAACCTCTCTGCCTCTGGCGCTCAAGAGTCCCGCCTTCGCAGCTGCAGAGGCTTTGCAGGGGATGGTAAGTGCCTCTCGGTGGAACTTCTGAAGAGAATTATACTTACAGGGCCTTTTCCACACCTGCTTCTACTCCAAAAGAGAGGCAGGGAATATTTAACAAGATGGCAAGTCTTCGAAAAGGGAAACGTTTTCTAAAATAGTATTTTCCATAATATGTGTTTATAAAAGCGTTGGAGAGTTTTGCTGTCTCTCCCTAGGAGTGGTTGGAAGTTGCCAGGTGCACTGTTTCCTTTCTTGATTTGTTACAAAGGTAGCCTTGTTTGGAAAGGGACACCTCTTCCTATCCTATTAAAAGTGCAAGTAGGCAGGGAAACAGAGGGTGCATTTAACACCTCAGGTAAACAAGTGCCAAGCCTGGTGAACGGTTTCAAGTGAGATACTGTGATGTCTAAAGAGGAAGCCATCCAGAAAATAGTTAAATTATCATCTAGTTTTCTAGGGTTTCCTGGGTTTTGTATTTTCTGTGGTTCTTCCTTTGATGATTATATAAACATGTAACACAATCTAGTTGGATCCCTAAAACAGGAAGGTTTGTTATTTTTTTAACCCAGGTGTTTTGCCAGTTTGAATTTTGCAGTCCTAATTTATTTGGATCACTTAAATTCTCTGTGCAACTTGATCACCATCTGTTTAAAAGGTTGAAATGTTACCAGTTTACTACATAGATTTGTTTTTAAAAGAAAATATTATATTGGCTTAAATGTAATATTACTATATTAAAAACAAATAACAATGGTAATAACTAAGAGAAAATTAACAGTAGAAAAGATGAAATTATTAATGTGAAAAAACAATTATTAATATTTTATTCTGAAGGTTATTCATTATAATTAAGGGATGTACAGTGTTAGTCACTCCGTGGTGTCCTACTCTTTGCAATGTCACAGACTATAGCCTGCCATGCTCCTCTGTCCATGGAATTCTCCAGGCAAGAACACTGGAGTGGGTAGCTATTCCCTTCTCCAGGGTATCTTCCCCACCCAGGGATCAAACCCAGGTCTCCAGCATTGCAGGCATGTTCTTTGCCATCTAAGCCACCAGGGAAGCCAGGGAGTGTGTGGGCTCAGGTAAATTTATCATATTGTTTTAATGTGTTTAGGAGCAGTTGGGACATTTATGAACAATGTCATTTTAACAAATTTCAAAGTTTGTATTACAGTTTGCTCTTTTAAAAGCCTGTGAGAGTAGGGACTAAATATATCCATAGTTTAGTTGAGCTGTTGAAGTGATTCTTACATAATCGTGACCTCAGTACAATGGGCGGCAGTTAAGAAGATTATGACAACTTTTGAATTGTGTTGTCTTGATTATATCAAAAGAGCAATGGCTGTAACTAAACTAATGTATGATTAGTACCTTCTTTATAACATCTAGCAAAAGTGTAATTTAAACTCTTGGATGCCTCTTTCTGAGCAAAGGCAATGAACCCAAGAGGCAGGGTCAGAAATAGTAACAGAACACAAATAGTAGCATACATCAAAGAACACTCTTCCCCTGCACTTAGGATGGATAGGACCGTCAGTTACATGGCGGTAGGTTTTTCAGTCATCATTCTCTGTAGCCGTCTTCAAATCCAGGCAGCCGTATCATAGAGATTTGGGATAAAATTAACTTTATAAAACTGACATTTCTTTGCTCCACAACTGGCAATATAGAGAGTAAAAATAATTAGAGGAGATAAGAAGGAGAATGTGAGTTTATATTTATTGCAAATAAAAAAGTAAATTTTATTTATTTTCAAGTAAATTTTCAAGTAAATTTCAAATATTTATTTCATTTGACTCACCCTTTTTACCCGAACCCCAAACAAAATGAGTATCCATTACTTAGTATGTCAAGCGTAAAGAACTGATAAAGGTGACAGAGTCATTATTAAATCATCCACTGACCTTAAGGAACACAGAGGGGGTTCCATGCCCTGTATCTTTTATATAAATATTATCCCTATTGCTCACATTATGTGTCTGGTCATTGGGTTGCCTGGTGGCTATTTTAATGTCTGACATGTAGAAAATGTTCAAGAGATACTATTTAATGACAGTCTCGTGTCTTTTACTCTCTGTCTTGTGGTTAATATGGTATAGTTGATTGTTGGATTGCTGAAAGTGATTACATTTGGTCCCCAGTTTACAGTGGTTCCACTTAACATTTTTCAACTTGACGTGGTGTAAAAAAAAATACACATTAAATAGAAACCATGCTTTCAGTTTTGAATGTTCATCTTTTCCCTCGCTAGTGACGTGGGATGCGATACTTCCACAAGGTGCGCAATAGCAGGGCAGCAAGCCTCATCTCCGTCAGCCACGCTATCACGAGAGTGAACAACCCATACGCTTACAGGCATTCGGTTTTTCACTTTTAGTACAGTATTCAATAAATTACATGAGGAATTCAATACTTTATTACGAAATAGGTTTTGCGTCAGATAGTTTTGCCCAATTGCAGGCTAAAATAAGTGTTCTGAGCACATTTAAGGTTTAAGGTACACTAGCTAAGCTATGATGTTTCGTAGCTCAGCTGTGTTAAATGCATTTTCTACAGGGTTATTTTCCACTTCTGATGGGTTTACGAGGATGTAACCCCATTACGGCTTCCCAGGTGGCGCCAGTGGTAAGAAACTACCTGCCAATACGGGAGGCATAAGAGAGGAGGGTTGGATCCCTGGGTTGGAAAGATCCCTTGGAGAAGGACATGGCAACCCACTCTAGTAGTCTTGCCTAGAGAATCCCATGGACAGAGGAGCCTGGACGGCTACAGTCTACGGGATCACAAAGAGTCAGACATGACTGAAGCAACTTGGTACACATACAACCCCATCATAAGCGGAGGATGATCTGTATTTGCATTCAATGGGTGCCATTGTTGATGTTGGCACTTTCTAATTTAAACACTGTCCATGGGATTTCCAGGCAAGAATCCTGGAGTGGGTTGTCATTTTCTTCTCCAGAGGACCTTCCTGACCCAGGAATCCAACGCACGTTTCCTGCATTGTGGCGGACTCTTACCACTGAGCCACCGGGAAACCCAATTTAAACACTGCCGTTTTCTAAATAATTCATTATTTCAGAATCAGGGGTATCAATCATAAGCACACTCTCCAAATTTACTAATTAATCAAAAGTGGGCAGACGAAAAGAATATACTTCTTGGATATAAAATTAGAATTTTTAAATTGAGGCTAGTAAAATATGGTATCAAATTGTCAAATACTTTAGAGCTTTGACAAAATCTAGTTTTGAATCCAAATATATTTGTTTTTAATGTTTACCTTTCTATAACAGCATGTTAAACATTTCATGAGAAAATTAAAGAGAAATTTTAAAAGCGATAAAGTTTAGTGTTTTATTGTATGCTTGGGACTTTTGGGGGTTTCCTTATATGTTTCAGAGCTGAAGTTGTTTCACAGTATATATTGTCTCACAGTATATATTCTCATAGTGAATAGTGAAGTCGTTCAGTTGTGTCCGACTCTTTGCGACCCCATGGACTGTAGCCTACCAGTCTCCTCTGTCCATGGGATTTTCCAGGCAGTAGTCCTGGAGTGGATTGCCATTTCCTTCTCCAGGAGATCTTTCCAACCTAGGGATCAAACCCGGGTCTCCAGCATTGTAGACAGATGCTTTACTGTCTTAGCCACCAGGGAAGTTCATATATTTTCATACACCTTTTCAAATAAATAATACTTATAATTTGGTTAAACACACAAAGGTTAAAAGCTAGCACTTCCTGGCATGCAGAGTTGAGTTTTTTTTAATCATCTTATCTTTACCTTTTATTAAATGTAGATACACATATTTACTTATGGATTTTACAAGGGAACATGGAGCACAATTTATTTTCTAGCTCTTCACTGTGGTTTTCTCTGTGGACTTTTTTTTAAGAGAGTTGAGATAGTTTTCTCTCAAGAATACTACTTTCTTCTCCCATTTGCATTTGTTTAAGAATAGAAACATGTATATACTGACAGGAAAATTAATTTGAGATAAAATGGTCTCAACCCCTCTTCTATGCCCTAAGAAACATTGATTATTAAATGTCAAAGTTTACATATATCTAATCCAGTCTAGAAGTTTCTACTGCTTTGTACAGAAACATGATCTTTGAATAGAAATGAAATTCTGATCATGGACATCTACAAAGAATAGCTATGTTACCACTTATCAGCTATTAGACATGAAAGGCTCAGAAACGGGTTGGAAAAGCAGCCTTATTCTTCATTATAAATTGTTAGCTTTTCTTTAAGCCACCCAGACTCGTCTTGTGGGTACTATATTGTGATGGCCAGTCTTTAAAGATGCCCTGCATATTTTCACAGACTGTTACTCTATCTCCTTTCTCTCATCAGGGGCTAAAAAATATATATCTATAATCTCTATTTTTAATTTTTTAAATTTATTTATTTTTCACTTTGGAAGTAGTCAGAGGACATTACTTTTAGCTACTTACTGAGTTGAAAGTGAATGTATTACACATGCAAGACTGATATTTTCTTAATTGAGAATATTGCCATGGCAGGAAATAAAACAAAGTCACCTTTTAGATAAGCTAAACTGTTCATTTGGGGCATTTCTTGGTTTCTTAGGTGCAGACCATTGAATTAGGAGCCGAAGAGCACAACACAATTATAACATAGTCGCTGGATCAAGGAGTGCCATTTGGTACTGACTATATCGTAAAGCTTAGTTCTATCAATGAATTTTGTAAACATTCACACAGAAGCAGAGGAGTGCTTACAGGATGGGACGGAACCATAGTCATTCCTGCAACTCTTATAATATTAAAGCCTCCTGCCATACCACCATTTTAAACTGTACTTCTAAACAGTAGGCAAATGAAATTGCCTGCATGTCAAGTTGCTTCAGTCTTTTCCAACTCTTTGCGATCCTAAGGACTATCGCCCTCCAGGCTCTTCTGTCCATGGGATTCTCCAGGCAAGAATACTGTAGGTTGCCATGCCTTCCTCCAGGGGATCTTCCCAGTCAAGGGTCAAACCCGCATCTCTCACATCTCCTGCATTTGCTGGTGGGTTCTTCACCACTAGCGTCACCTGGGACACCTAGGAAAATGTCATTTATTCTTCAAGTATTTCTTAGGTTTCTACTGTATGCCCAGTGCTATAACTTTATTATAAATTTTTAGAAACCATGGCCCATGCCCTAAAAGATTCTCGTAAGAGTGTGTGAAAGAAAGTAAACGTGAAGTCACTCAAGTCATGTCCAATTGGGACCTATGGACTGTAGCCCACCAGGCTCCTCTGTTTTGGGGATTTTCCAGACAAGCATACTGGAGTGGGTTTCCACTTCTCCAAGTGATCTTCCCGACCCAGGGATCGAACTTTGGTCTCCCACATTGCAGACAGACTCTTTACCATCTGAGCCACCAGAGAATCCCTTGTGTTTTGTACGCATTATTTATAGTGTCTAAACATCTTGATGTATTTTCTTTATGGACTCGCCCACCTTATTGAAACTAGGAAAGTTTCTTTATGATCTGAGAGCCATACAAATCTGCTTATGCCACTACTAGGTATAGTAGAGAGAAGGAATTTCCCTTGATGATGGGACTGCCATGTCAATTACCTGAGACTCTTATATAATAAAGAATATGTGATACTGTTTTACTTAGAAGCACAAATATCTATGTTTTGTACAAGGCAATAAAACTATAACTGGCAAAATATATATAATTATACTTGAGTCTTATATATATATATATATATATATACATACATATAACATTTATTTGAGAGCATCTTAAAAACAGGAACTTATTCTGAAGTGAAATATTACCAGTCCTTAAAAAAAACGCAAAAACTTATGTTGAGATTATCCCAAGAGACCCAGAATCAATCCAGGAGTTAAAATGTTTTTTGCGGGGGCAACATTTTTCCTGCTTCTGATATGTAAATAATGTGGAATAAAAAACCTGTTTGGTGTCAAGTTTTATTCTGTTTGACTGTAGTTTGTGTCAGCAATCCTGAAAGACGTCATAGAGTCATCATAGTAGTATAAGTAAATTTTTCCTTTCTTAAATGAAAGTGCATTCTCATGGAAAATCTGAATACTAAAAATTTGGTTAAGGGAATCACGCAACCCAAGATTTTGGTTCAGTCAGTCAGTTCAGTCACTCAGTCGTGTCTGACTCTTTGCAACCCCATGGACTATAGCACACCAGGCCTCCCTGTCTATCACCAACTCCCGGAGTTTACTCAAACTCATGTCCATTGAGTCAGTGATGCCATCCAGCCATCTCATCCTCTGTCGTCCCCTTCTCCTCCCACCTTCAATCTTTCCCAGCATCAGGGTCTTTTCAAATGAGTCAGTTCTTTGCAACAGGTGGCCAAAGTATTGGAGTTTCAGCTTCAGCATGAGTCCTTCCAGTGAATATTCAGGACTAATTTCCTTTGGGATGGACTGGGACCTCAAAAGTCTTCTCCAACACCACAGTTTAAAAGCATCAATTCTTCAGTGCTCAGCTTTCTTTATAGTCCAACTCTCACCTCCATACATGACTACTGGAAAAACCGTAGCCTTGACTAGATGGACCTTTGTTGGCAAAGTAATGTCTCTGCTTTTTAATATTCTGTCTAGGTTGGTCATAACTTTTCTTCCAAGGAGCAAACGTCATTTAAGCATCTTTTAGATTTTGGTTGCTATCATTATTTTGCTTCTATTTTCCATATATGGATTTTTTTCTCCAAAATAAACCAAATTTTATGGTTCTAAATAAACTATTTTCCTTAATATATACCATAAGCATTTTCCTAATCTTTAGGTATTCTTTGAAGCTTGAACTTAGTGTCTGCAAAATATTGCATCCTGTAAATATGCAAGGGCTTCCCTGGTGGCTTAGCTGATAAAGAATTTACCTGCAATACAGGAGAACAAGTTTGATCCTGGGCTGGGAAGATCCTCTAGAGAAGGGAATGGCTACCCAAACAGTATTCTGGCCTGGAGAATTCCATGGACTGTATAGTCCATGGGATTGCAAAGAATTGGACATGACTGAGCAACTTTCACACTTCACTAACTTAACAGGTATAGAAAGAATATTTTTCATATAAATATTTAATCATATTTAAAATTATTAATTTAGTTTATGTACATGATATGACCTGTTTCTCGTAATAGCTTTGCAAAGTGTCATCATATTTCCAGTATATTTGCCTAGAAGAATGAAGCATTAAATTTCAAGGGAACAATATGGATAATTAAAAAAATATAAAAACTCTTCTTACTTGAGAAAGAAAACTATACTGTTAATTTTTAAAGTTTTAAAACAACTTCTTGCTACCATTAGAGATTTACCCTTTGTTAAAAAAAATTCAAGCTTGAACAGGAGAAATCTTAAAAATCTTATTTCTAAGCAACTGCTGTTTTGAGTGGACATAAGTTGAACTCACTTCAGGATCCAGCCAGATTTCTTCCTGAACACTTCAGACAGGTGCAAAAGCCAGACTGTGAGCCCATTTTTAAAGCAGCCTTTGTTTGTGTCAATAAAAAGAAAAAGATGTTTTTTGACATTTGTTCTATGTACAAATACACCTACTCCTATTTGAATAAAGAGAAACCTGGACAACATTTTTAATGAGCCACATTTAGTGCTGAATTTTTAGCCCAATTAGAAAAATAAATCTTATTAAATGTTATGTTTCTATAGAAAAGTAATAGCTGTTTAATTCTCATCTATTTACTGACCAAAACTAGTATTCCCTGAAGTATCTTTCCTTGTTGAAGTTGAGTCTCATCCATGTATCTAAAGGGAATGCTGAGTGTTTAAGTATCTGCATTTTAATAAGAATGAATAGTTTAATCCCCATACTTGTACCCATATCCTAAACTCTAAATGTCCAGTAAGTACAGAGATTTCAGCAAAAGGAGACTTTTGAATCATCCATTTTGAAACATCAAGTAGTATAAAATTGTTTAATTCTACATAGTTCTATTTCTTTTTTATTCTTTAAAGATATTTAAAATGACATACTTTGAATGTATATTACAAAAGTGTAAGAGTATAGTACTGGGTGTACCCCTTAATCAGAATTTCAAAATATACACCTGCTTTACCCATCTCTACAAATTCCAGAGTTCTTGTATTTCACTCATATGTATTTCCAAATACATCTCTGAAAAATACTGTCTTTCATCATCACAAAGCCATATTTACATCTAACAAGATTAACAATAATTCCAGTTTCTTGCTATCACCTGGTATTGTGTATCATCTGGATATGAAACACTTCAAAATAATCTGGTTTTGAGATTAAAAACTAGGAATTATTTCTTAGCTCACTTATTGGTCTCAGAACTACTTGAAACTCTGTACCTTTTAAGTAAAAACTGGGAAGATAACAGACACCAATTTCTGATTCCTTAATTGTAAATCGCTTCTTGGCCTTTTGGCTAAGATCATAGTGGTGGCTCAGACGGAAAACGGCTGTCTACAATGTGGGAGACCTGGGTTTGGTCCCTGGGTCGGGAAGTTCCCTGGAGAAGGAAACAGCAACCCATTCCAGTACTCTTGCCTAGAATATCCCCCTGGATGGAGGAGTCTGGTGTCCATGGGGTCGCAAAGAATTGGACACGACTGAGTGACTTCCCTTTTCCCTTTTTTAACTGTAAACTAACTTTTGGACTTCAGGTCATTATTTGGGAAAGCATAAAGCAACTCTCTTTCTGCCTGCTAGTTTCACTGGCTGCCATTGATCTATCTAATTTTTAAATTATCACAACTTCCTCATAGTGCTAGTTGCCCATAATTCTGCTGAAATAGTGATTATCAAACTTTTTAATAGGTGGCAAATCTAAGAACAGTAATCTGTTACATTTCCCATGCCCATCACTCCTATCAGTAAGACAGATACAAAACTTTATCCTACAAGAATTCATGCGAGGATGATCTTATTTATAGTATTTTTCTGTATTCTATATATAATATTTTTACTTGATTTTCCTAAATATACTAGAGTCTGCTTTTAGCTAGAAAGAATGAAATATGAATAATCTCTAAATAAACCTAAATGCTCTAGTGTCTTCATTTTATTATATTCCTTAAGTGAATTTAGGGCAAGTGTATTTCTGTAGTTAAATAGTGAACATTCAGCTAAATAAATTCTTCATTCTCAGAGATTGGGTTACTAATTTTGTTAAGAGTAGTTTAATTTTTGGACTCCTGCTGAAATTTTTGTGTTCTGGTGCAGAAGGCAATGGCACTCCACTCCAGTACTCTTGCCTGGAAAATCCCATGGGCAGAGGAGCCTGGAAGGCTGCAGTCCATGGGGTCGCTGAGGGTCGGACACGGCTGAGCGACTTCACTTCACTTTTCACTTCCATGCATTGGAGAAGGAAATGGCAACCCACTCCAGTGATCTTGCCTGGAGAATCCCATGGACAGGGGAGCCTGGTGTGCTGCCCTCTGTGGGGTCGCACAGAGTCGGACAAGACTGAAGCAACTCGGCAGCAGCAGCAGCAGCAGCACTAAGAGCATACTCGGCCTGCACACGCTGGAGAGCACTTTCCTTTTATGACTTTGTGTAAAATTCAGCAGGAGGGAGGCTGAAAAGTAGGGAAATGTCCCCAAGTGGATGAGTATATAAAGGACAAGAGGACAGCAAGAGAACAAAAGTCAGTAAGAGTACTGACTTGTTACAGTTGTTTAGTATATGGATCTATCATCCAGACCAGCACTGGTCCTGCTGCAGAGGTGGTTGAAGTTATTGTGTTGGTCAAGTATGCAAAGGAGCTGCTATTTATCATTTGTAAATATATTTCTTTTTCTACTTAACCAGCTTCCTTTAGAACAATTGATACTGCACAGGACTAAACAGATCTGAAGAACAAAACAGTCAGGAAACATTCTCATAAACATCCTTCCTATTAGACTTATTTGTTGAAAATACTCATATAAACAAAGATTTTATTTGAACATTCCATCAATATCTCTCTAAGAGAAGTCTTTAAAGTTTTTAATCTGCTAAAACACACCAACATACAGAAAGTGGAGCTAAAGGCTAACTTGTAAAAGAAGTTTCTAAAGACATAAAGGAAAAGCAGATGTACAAAGTGCACCTTCATGAGTTTGGTTGTGATTACGGTGAGTGGGCTGAAGCCACTGAAATGTCCAAAAAGAAATTGTTGTGGGAGGGGGTATAAATTATGATCACACTAGAGAAATGCTAAGCAATAGGATAACGCCCTCCTCCTCCTCCTGCAAAAACCCTAGTGACATAAGCATTCGTGGGAGAATGATCATAGGCATAGCTATAAGGAAGGTCAGTCCTTTTTATTTTTTACTTTAATATTTTGTAATATAATCATATGTATCTGGGAAATTGTGCTCTTTCTGAATAAAATACTACTTATAATTGCTGAAAATCCTTTAGACGGATTAAAAACACTCACCTTTACACCATTATAGTAAAATCGATACAATCATTTGAAACATTCTACATAACAAATTTCTACATTCAATTTTTAGAAATTATGTTCAAGTTGAATTAAGGCAATAAGACTTCAGAACTACACAATATTTTTGGAGTAAAGTTCTGTCTTAGCATACGACTAAAACTGATACTTTACTAAAAACAGGAAATGTATTTATTGAAACAAAACTTAGTAACATCTTACCATGAATACCAAAATCTGACAAGCTTTAGGGTTTTCACAAAGATAAATTTGTACTCAGTTGTGTCTGACTGTTTGCAACGCCATGGACTGGAGCCCACCAGGCTCCCCTGTCCATGGGATTTTCCAGCAAGAATACTGGAATGGATTGCCATTTCCTTCTCCACACAGAAATATACTGGTGTACTTTATTTTGCATTTTACTGAGAGTTGCCAAGAAATAAGCTTTATTACCATATGGGAAAAAAACACATTTATACAGTCTGAACTGAACATTTACATTGCATTTAATTATAGAAGTTTTCCCCCATTTTAATTTTCTATATTTACACATGCACTATAAGACTTTTAAAAGTGAGAAAACTCTCATTTTAAGATGTAATAACATCCAATATCCAGCAATTATGACTTTACTTTATAAAGTATCAAAGTGCTTTGCATTTTCAAAACTGTGTTTTTTAACTCCTTTTGTCTCTTTAACAAGCATATTAGCCCCAAATCATTCTTTGTATTAAGGTGCCTACTTATTATTTAAATTCCAACATTTACACTTACATGATTGCATGTATTTTCAATAGTGACTCTTTTATTGCACACCGAGAAAGTATGCGACAGATGATGAGAAGTTTTTCTGAACCTTTTGGAAGAGACATGCTCAGCATCTCTGATAGGAGAGGAAGAGCTCGTAACCATATGGGACGTGAGGATGAAGAAAATTCCTTGACTGTAAGTTCTTTATTTTAAAGATAGTGAAGAAAGTATTACAGAAGAATTTATCTCTAATGATAGGATAGGATTTGTTATAGAAATAACCGTTATACACAGGGAAGGACCTGTTGAAAAGGAGAATTCTTTGACAATGAAGTGTTAACTGTATAGAATTGCGCTGTGGTACAAAAACTTTGAGCACCGTAGGGTTATATATTATAAGCCAAACTTAAGACATTCTTTTCCATGTGAACCATGTAAGGAAGAAAAACATTTACTCCATGTCTTATATTAAGACAGGCTTGGAAATATCCTTGCATATAACACTTTTTCTTCTCGCTTTAAAATAGCATCCAAAACTGTAGTATAATGCTTTTTATCTACTGGACCAGGAAAACCCAACTGCTCCTTGGCTACCTTGGACCCTCAAAATTTAGATTAACTTTTAAAAGTTAATTTAAAAGTTATTCAGAAGCCTTGTAAAACTACAGTTTATGTTCAGAAGTCTTGTCTGAGAGCAAAACTAAAAGGTTACAAACAAACAACAAAAAACTCAGGATATTTATATACATTAGCTGTTTTCTTTTCTGCTTATTTGTGTTGCTTTTTCAGCCTCAAGAATGGCAGTTCTAGAACAACAAATCCACAGGAGTTTCTAAAACATAAATCTCTACAGTTCAAATGTAGAGCTTTGGACCTCAGTAAACACTTTTTAATGTATTTCCTTTTAATTGAAGGATGATTGCCTTACAATATTGTGCTGGTTTCTGCCAACATCAGCATGAATCAGCCATAGGTTTACGTATGCCATCCCCTCCCTCTTGGCACTGTCTCCCGCTTCCCACCCCGTTCTCCCCCCTAGGTTGTCACAGAGCCCCAGATGAGTTCCCTGAGTCATACAGCAAATCCCTACTGGCTATCTATTTCACATATGGTAATGTACATGTTCGCATGCTAATCTCAAAAAACATTTTTAATTGGTCAGTTGGGAAACTTCCAGGACCTTTCAAAGAAATACTTTCATATTTTTTATTTGCAATAATCTTCTTGTTAAGTAGAACAAAATGTTTCAAATACTCCTGAGAAGTGTGATGGATAAAATTACATTTGCCATTTAAATGAATGTAATCTTCACATTCTTTCTCACATACACATTATTCCAATATATATATATATTAATGTCATTCCAATTATTTTTAAATTTGTTAATGTGGTCATTATGTTATTTTTTACTTTTAGAGCTATAAATTCCATTAAAGTCTAAAATTAAGCCCAAAGGAAAAAACTGTCAAAGAGAGCAGAAATATCAAATATGACATTCTGAAATTTTATCTTTCACATGACCGTTGAAGTATTTTATATATCTGTTATAAACATAGCAGAGACAGAGTAGGGCTGTACATTGTACTTTGTATTATTTGCATGCATAAATGAGCTGCTGGTAGCATTTATGCAAAAAGGAGGTGACGATTTTATTCCCTTATAAGCACAGAAAGGGGATCTGTTTATAATTCAGCTCTAAAGTTCTTAGTGAGGATGCCTAGGCTGTAACTCTGCTGGTTATCCATTAGAAGAATAAATGTTTTTTTTTTCCTGAGTACCTGTGCTTAAAACATCTGAATGTTTAATGAGCTGGAATAAGAAATATATAACCAATAGATAAATTTATTTGAAACTGTCGTTTATCTGATTCGTAATTTAGAACAATTTGTATTTTAGCTTGCCTCATATTTGTCTTGCCAGAGAAGGCAATGGCACCCTACTCCAGCACTCTTTCCTGGAAAATCCCATGGATGGAGGAGCCTGGTAGGCTGCAGTCCATGGGGTTGCTAAGAGTCAGATGTGACTGAGCGACTTCACTTTCACTTTTCACTTTCATGCATTGGAGAAGGAAGTGGCAACCCCCTCCAGTGTTCTTGCCTGGAGAATCCCAGGGACGGGGAGCCTGGTGGGCAGCCATCTGTGGGGTTGCACAGAATCGGACACAACTGAAGTGACTTAGCAGCAGCAGCAGAATATTTGTCTTGCCAGTGTGTCTTGAAATCAAGTTTTGGGGAACCAAAAGGCCCACATAGCTGAACTAATATGGCTGCATACATGTGAGGATTAAATAAGGAAAGTCAAGTAAGAAAACAATTCTGAATACAAAAGGCCAAGACCAATCAATATTTGAAAGAAAAACTAAATAGTTGCTACCGAGTCCAGTTTCTAGTGGCATAAATTAACTTTTGTCTAAGATGACGAAATCATCTCCCTTATTTTTAATCAAATCCCTTACAATTATACAGTGAAAGTGACAAATAGATAAAATGGATTAGATCTAACAGAGTGCCTGAAGAACTATGGACAGAGGTTCCTGACATTGTACAGGAGGCAGTGATCAAGACTATCCCCAAGAAAAAGAAATGCAAAAGTACAAAATGGTTGTCTGAGGAGGCCTTACAAATAGCTGTGAAAAGAAGAGAAGCGAAGAGCAAAGGAGAAAAGGAAAGATATACCCATTGGAATGCAGAGTTCCAAAGAATAGCAAGGAGAGATAAAGCCTTCTTCAGTGATCAATGCAAAGAAATAGAGGAAAACAGCAGAATGGGAGACTAGAGCTGTCTTCAAGAAAATCAGAGATACCAAGGGAACATGTCATGCAAAGATGGGCTGGATAAAGGACAGAAATGGTCTGGACCCAACAGAAGCCGAAGATATTAAGAAGAGGTGACAAGAATATGCAGAAGAACTATACAAAAAAGATATTAATGACCCAGATATTCCAATAGTGTGATCACTCACCTAGAGCCAGACATCCTGGAGTGTGAAGTCAAGTGGGCTTTAGGAAGCATCACATGAACAAAGCTAGGGGAGGTGATGGAATTCCAATTGAGCTATTTAAAATCCTAAAAGATGATGCTGTGAAAGTGCTGCACTCAGTATTCCAGCAAATTTGGAAAACTCAGCAGTGGCCACAGGACTGGAAAAGGTCAGTTTTCACTCCAATCCCAAAGAAAGGCAATGCCAAAGAATGTGCAAACCGCACAACTGTACTCATCTCACCCGCTAGCAAATCATGCTCAAAATTCTCAAAGCCAGGCTTCAACATTATGTGAACCAAGAACTTCCAGATATTCAAGATGGTTTTATAAAAGGCAGAGGAACCAGAGATCAAATTGCCAACATCCCTTGGATCATTGAAAAAGCAAGCAAGTTCCAGAGAAAATATCGATTTCTGCTTTATTGACTACACCAAAACCTTTGACTGTGTGGATCACAACAAACTGTGCAAAATATAAAGGGATGGGAATACCAGACCACCTTACCTGCCTCCTGCAAAACCTGTACTCAGGTCAAGAAGCAACAGTTAAAACTAGACATGGAACAACAGACTGGTTCCACATAGGGAAAGGAGTAAGTCAAGGTTGTATATTGTCACCCTGCTTATTTAACTGATATGCAGAGTATATCATGCAAAATGCCAGGCTGGATGAAGCATAAGCTGGAATCAAGAAATATCAATAACCTCTGATACTCAGATGACACTGCCCTTATGGCAGAAAGTGAAGAACTAAAGAGCCTCTTGATGAAAGTGAAAGAGGAGAGTGAAAAAGTTGGCTTAAAACTCAACATTCAGAAAACTAAGATCATGGCATCCAGTCCCATCACTTCATGGCAAATAAATGGGGACAACAGTGGAAACAGTGAGAGACTTTGTTTTTCTGGGCTTCAAAATCACTGCAGTCATGAAATTGAAAGACACTTGCTCCTTGGAAGAAAAGCTATGACCAACCTAGACAGCATATTAAAAAGCAGAGACATTACTTTGTCAGCCAAAGCCTGTCTAGTCAAATCTGTGGTTTTTCCAGTAATCATGTGAGAATTGTACTATAAGGAAAGCTGAGCATCAAAGAATTGATACTTTTGAACTGTGGTGTTGGAGAAGACTTTTGAGGTCCCTTGGACTGCAAGGAGATCAAACCAGTCAATCCTGAAGGAAATCAACCCTGAATATTCATCGGAGGACTGATGCTGAAACTGAAACTCCAATACTTTGGCTACTTGATGTAAAGGACTGACTCATTGGAAAAGACCCTGATCCTGGGAAAGACTGAAGGTGGGAGGAGAAGGGGACCTCAGAGGATGAGATGGTTAGATGGCATCACTAACTCAATGGACATGAGTTTAAGCAAGCTCCAAGAGTTGGTGATGGATAGGGAAGCCTGGCATGCTGCAGTCCGTGGGATTGCAGAGTCAGACACAACTGAGCGAGTGAACTGAACAGAAGATGATGAACCATAGGTATCAGCTAAAATCTGTGTGTAGCGTTATCCAATAGGCTGCTCTGGACAATTTAAATGTTCTAAATCCACCCTGTCCAGTATGGTTAGCCACATAAGACTATCAGACCTTTGAAATGTGCCTAGTTGCCACTAAGGAACTGAATTTTCAATTCTAATTATTTAAAATTAATTTTAAAAAGCCACATGTAGGTTTTGGCTACCTTAATGAAGGGTATGATAATATTCGAAAAGAGTGCAAAGCTTTTAGCTTTTTTAAAAAAACTACAACTGAGTAAAGGACACTAGTCACCTACAGGTGAACCTATCATCTTATTTTTTCTTAATTTAATAATAATCTCTTTCAACGTTTTCCCAAGAGAAACTGCAGTACTCACCTACCTATTAAATAGAAAGTAAATGGTGATTTTGCTATATCAGATTTAGACTAAACCATTTCATAAAACTTTGTGTTTCGTGGTATTATATATAGTAAATACTGCTAGGTAGTATTTACTTACCTCTCCCATCTAAAATCAAGTGGTATATATAATATATTCAGTTATACTGTATCAACTATCTTAGAAAGCTAACACCAGTGAGTTTTTTTTCCTTGTTCAAGCTATGAAAACTCTTTGCTAACCAAGAGTGCTGAGCATTGCCCTAGAGCAGTTGAAGGGCAGTAGTAATTTTTAAATATAGGAATTCGTATGGTTACAGGAGGTTTTCCAAGGAACATTCAGCTTCTTTTTAACCAAAACTCTTCTTTTCCTCTGAATGAGTTATACTGGTGAGATATGGCTCTCCTTTTTTCCCCTGGGTTGTGATACATTTGACATGTTTATGTTTCAGTATGAAAGATTTATGTAAAAGCAAACAAAACTAAATACATTAGTTAAAAGAAAGCAAACAACAGTAACAACAAAAGACCTCTATCCCAACTTGACTTTTCTAAGTTTCTAAGTCAGTGTCCTATAATTACATATGAAAGTAGAAATAAAAATTAGAAATTGACTATAGAAGATGGACAAATCAGCTGCCTAGTTTGAAAACAGCACAGCTACAAAGAGTAGGCTTTTTGAGCATGCTAGCTGTTCTATTTGAACTTTTTAATAATAGTTTACACAAAGCTTTTTTTTTCTCTTTTTGTGAAGTTAATAAATTTTAAAATGAGTATTTTGATTAAGTAGTGAGCCATATGCCGATGCTTTTAACCATAGTGGATGAAAACTTATATTTCAAATATATACTTGATAACCTTTTTCTTTATTTTTCGCCCATTTCTTGGCATTTGTCATCTTTATCAGCCCTATGATGAGGGAAAATAGAGATTCCTACAAAAGTAGGAAAAGCATCAGCTATGCCATTTCTTTGTACTATTAGCTTTTTCTTCAGTTCATGATTTCTTTATTGGGATGTTTTTAAGCCAGTTGTCCATCTGGGGTTGGTTTTGTTTAAAACTAGATCATTTAATCTGTAAGTTTATTTCATTAGGCAGTTCATAATTCAAGATATAACATATGACCATCTGACAGATTGAGAGATGGTGCCAGAGTCAATGTAAAATCTGTTTTTCCTTTCAGTTAAAAGAAACAATGAGGAATTTTATTGGTGTACAGATACACTTTGGAGATTACTGTTCTAATTTATTATAAAATTTAAACAGTTTTCTCTTTTTTTTGACATAACTTACACAGGGAGAAAATTATCACTGAATGATGGTATAATTTTGTATATACTTTTTACCAAGAAACTCAATATAGATACTATTGATTTATAATTGGTTTAAGTGAGAGCAAATGATTTTTTAAAAATATGGAATCATTGAACAAAAGAAAGATGATATAATCTTAATTGTTATACCTTATGTGTTAATTTGCGTTTTCTTTGAAAAATGTTTGTCTTAGTCCATAGCAGTTACTTTCTTTTTAATAAGTAGTCTTATTTAAAAGATATGTGGTCTCCTTGTTTGTCTTCTTGGCTCATGTCAGAGTCTACAATGAATAATAAGTAGGTAACTTTAAATATATATATTGAGCTCTTTTTGATTAAATGGTTTCGTAATTTGTAGCTCTGAACCATATGATTATGTAGTGCATTACTTTCTTTCTCAGAGATTGTTGTATAATAACACAACAATTAATTGGATTTTTTTTTCTAGGCAATGAGTTCTCTTGTGCCTTTTGGCAGTTTTGGTGGTATGGTTCGTATCATAAGACACAAGCCATTTTAGCAATATTTTTTGACAATATTTTATTTCTCATTAACTCAAGCATACTGAATCGGCATGCCATCTCACTTTCTTAACAGCTTTTAGCATTTGTTACTGAAAACTTATTTCGTGTGTTAAATTTGTCTTAGAATGTTTAGGCCTGTGTTTTGTGGAGTACATCACGTCAACATTAAAAAAAAAAAACAGTTTTCCAAAAGAAAAAGTACATTTTGGTTGATGACAATTCACTTTATTTACAAAAGGGATCCCCGTAGTTGTGTTTAAAAGTTGGAGACTTCCACTTGCTTATGCTGACTTTTCAAAAACTAAAAAAGCACCAAATTGAGGACAGACAAGCACACCTGGAAAAGCTCAGAGTGGCTGCTCTCTCTAGGACTCTGCTGTCCGTTCAGTCATGCTTTCCTTTCCCATGTCCAAGTACTCTGCAGCCAGCTTTTTTCTCCCAGCCCGGTTTTTCTCTCAGCCTTTGGTCTTCTTTTTCTGTGTTGCTAATTTCTAACACACTTAAAGGCAATCTGGGGAGTAGCAGAGAATAGCATCATAACCTTGGAGCACTTTCTATGCATGCATCTATACACTCATGAAAAAGTTTTCTGAATTTTCTTGTGCTAGACTTTAGCCATTTCTTAACTTAAAATTTGCCTTATAACATTTGTTTTTCTGATCAGAGTTTTTAGTGGGACAAGCGATGAAGGGGAAAAAAAAAAAACCAGCTGTAGCACAGAGTTATCAGTCAAGTAATCAGGAAATTCAGCATGCTTTGGGCACACAGATAGAAAAAAGCCTGTAGCCCAGATCTTTGGTGGAGTGGAGGTCAGTTAGAGGAGACTTCTTGAGCCTTAAGGATTAATAGGAATTAGCCAGGAAAAGCTGGGAAGGGAAAAGAGAGATCAACACAGAGGAAACAGCATGTGTAAAGACCAGGAGTCTAGGGAGCCCAAAGATATTTGGAGTTATTTGGCCTAGGGTGTGAGTTGGAGAATAGGTATAGGTAAGGATGATGAGGTACCAGAGGGGACTTCTTTGGGCCCTGATAAGGACTGTGGACTTTAACAAAAGAGCAGGAGAAGCAATTGATGAATTTTTATCAAAATAGTAGGAGAATCAGATTCCTGTTTTTTGAAAAAGCATTGTCCCTGCAGGGAAGACAGGTATTAGAAGGGGCCAGAGTGGAGGCAGAGAGGCGAGGAGGCTGACAAAGTGTTCTGAGAAGTATGCGTGATAGATAGCTTCTACTCAAGTAATAGCTGTGGTGATAAAGAGAAATAATCTCTTTGAGAGAGTTAAGTAAATGGATAGCACTTGGCGATTCATTGGGTTGTTGGGTCAGTAGAAAAGGGGAAGAAAAGTTTTTTGCTTATTTTTCTGGCCTGAGGAATTAGATGAAAATGCTACTGAGCTAAGGAACAGAGCACTGAGACAGTGCTAGTATGAGGGCAGGAGTGCTCAGAAAGGTCATTTCAGGTCTGGGTGTTTTGCAGTTGAGGCATCTGTGGGCTGTTCAGCTTGATTTATCTAGTAAGCAGTTGGATATATGAGCTTGAACTGAGCTACAGGTAATTAGTTCATTCATTCAGCAAATATTTATTGCACCCTCCTATGCACCAGGAATTGTTTCTAAAGTACTAGGAATATGGTGATGAGTAAGACAGAGAAGATAGCCCTGCCTTCACAGAGGTTATTTTCACAGAGTGGGAGGACAGACAATAAAGAAATAATTCAGATAGTCAAAGTACTTCTAAGTGCTTTGAAGGAGATGAAATAGGCATATGATACAGGGACAGGTTCAGGTAGAGCAAAGATTAGACAGGTAACCTTTCTAAGGAGGTGATACTTGAATGATGAGAAGAAACTAACTATCCTGAGTCAGGAGAGAACATTCTAAGCAGAGAGAAGAGCAGCTGTACAAAGTTCCTGAAGGCCTCCAAAGCCCACTGGAATCTCAGCTCTAATTTGTATCCCCCCTTTTTGTCAAGGCGTTGGCCACCCACATAACAAGTATAGAAACATCTTTTAATGGCTGACACTGAATTGAGAAGAGACAAAATATACCCAAAGCATGTGATCTTTTTTTCCTCACTTTCCTTAGGCTAGCTCTTTAGTCTCTCTTGAATTATCTCTTAAACAGCATTGATTCTCAGTGTAACGCTGAGACAATTCACAATATTTCTGGAATTGTGTTGAGTCTCTGAAATGCAGATTAATTCTGTTGCTGTCCTTTGCATCCGAAGTGTGAATAGCACTTGGCGATTCATTGGGTTGTTGGGTCAGTAGAAAAGGGGAAGAAAAGTTTTTTGCTTATTTTTCTGGCCTGAGGAATTAGATGAAAATGCTACTGAGCTAAGGAACAGAGCACTGAGACAGTGCTAGTATGAGGGCAGGAGTGCTCAGAAAGGTCATTTCAGGTCTGGGTGTTTTGCAGTTGAGGCATCTGTGGGCTGTTCAGCTTGATTTATCTAGTAAGCAGTTGGATATATGAGCTTGAACTGAGCTACAGGTAATTAGTTCATTCATTCAGCAAATATTTATTGCACCCTCCTATGCACCAGGAATTGTTTCTAAAGTACTAGGAATATGGTGATGAGTAAGACAGAGAAGATAGCCCTGCCTTCACAGAGGTTATTTTCACAGAGTGGGAGGACAGACAATAAAGAAATAATTCAGATAGTCAAAGTACTTCTAAGTGCTTTGAAGGAGATGAAATAGGCATATGATACAGGGACAGGTTCAGGTAGAGCAAAGATTAGACAGGTAACCTTTCTAAGGAGGTGATACTTGAATGATGAGAAGAAACTAACTATCCTGAGTCAGGAGAGAACATTCTAAGCAGAGAGAAGAGCAGCTGTACAAAGTTCCTGAAGGCCTCCAAAGCCCACTGGAATCTCAGCTCTAATTTGTATCCCCCCTTTTTGTCAAGGCGTTGGCCACCCACATAACAAGTATAGAAACATCTTTTAATGGCTGACACTGAATTGAGAAGAGACAAAATATACCCAAAGCATGTGATCTTTTTTTCCTCACTTTCCTTAGGCTAGCTCTTTAGTCTCTCTTGAATTATCTCTTAAACAGCATTGATTCTCAGTGTAACGCTGAGACAATTCACAATATTTCTGGAATTGTGTTGAGTCTCTGAAATGCAGATTAATTCTGTTGCTGTCCTTTGCATCCGAAGTGTGAAAGCTGCTCAGTCGTGTCCAACTCTTTGTGACCCCATGGACTATACAGTCCATGGAATTCTCCAGGCCAGAATACTGGAGTGGGTAGCCATTCCCTTCTCCAGGGGATCTTCCCAACCCAGAGATCAAACCGGGGTCCTCTGCATTGCAGGTGGATTCTTTGTCAGCTGAGTTATCAAGGAAAGATGTATCATATTTCCTAAATGT
Source organism: Madoqua kirkii (assembly GCA_006408675.1). Lineage (NCBI taxonomy): Eukaryota > Metazoa > Chordata > Mammalia > Artiodactyla > Bovidae > Madoqua > Madoqua kirkii. The sequence goes on along the minus strand of SJYC01056582.1, from coordinate 2,338 downwards.
GTCTTTGTTGTTCTGTACTATGGTTAGAAGTGATGTGACAGTCGCTTCAGTCATGTCTGACTCTGTGCGACCCCAGAGACGACAGCCCACCAAGGCTCCCCTGTCCCTGGGATTCTCCAGGCAAGAACACTGGAGTGGGTTGTCATTTCCTTCTCCAGTAATTGCTCAGTTGCATCCAATTCTTTGCATTACCATGGACTGTAGCCCACTAGGCTCTTCTGTCCATGAGATTCTCCAGGAGAATACTGGAGTGGGTTGCATTCTATTCTCCAGGGGATCTTTCTGATCCAGGGATCGAACCTGGGTCTCCGGCGTTGCAGGCAGAGTTTTTGTTACCGAACCACAGGGGAATCTCACAAAGGTTAGTGCAGATTCTAAAGAGGAATTTGATTTTTCTATTTCCTATTGTATGTGAATGTGTTAGTCACTCAGTTTTGTCCAGCTCTTTGCAATCGCATGGACTATAGCCTGTCAATAGAATTCTCCAGGAAAGCAAAAGAATCTCCAGAAGGGCTGAAATACCAGCACTGCTTAACAATGCCTTATATGTAGAAGTCAAAAGACTCCTCCTGCGTGAGCAGGGGAGTCCCTGGGACCAGAAACTCCTTCTAACAGTAGACGACGCTTTGGCTGACACTCTAGAATGTGTGCTCCACTTTTGATTCCTGGTGATCGTTCCAGTGATAAACCTAAAATCAACAGGAGACTTTTCTAGAGCAGTGTTTCTCTGCCTTGATGCTGCTGCTTTCATGTTGGGCCAAATAACTTGTGGGAAGCTGTCCTACAGTCTTGTGCTTTGTAGGATATTTAACAGAATCCCTTGCCCCTGTCACCGGGTGCCAGTCATACACCCTCCTCAGTTGTGACAAACAAAAATGGGTGTAATTATTGAAAAATGTCCCGCTGGGGTAAAAACCACTCTTGGCTAAGAAACCACTGTTCCAGAGGAATTCTTAACTGTTATTGGAGAGGAGCACACCTCATGCTTCAAGGGTTTGCCCTATTGAGCAATCAGTGATAGGCAATAATTCCAAGACCTGTTAGTGGAATGATTCAGCCTCCGTCAATGGCACCAACTCTGATGGAAAGGCTTCCTTGGTGGCTCAATAAAGAGTCTGCCTGCATGTGGAAGACCCGGGTTTGATCCCTGGGTTGGGAGGATCCCCTGGAGAAGGAAATGGCAACCCACGCCAGTACTTTTGCCTGGGAAATCCCATGGATGGAGGAGCCTGGTGGGCTATAATCCATGGGGTTGCAGAGTTGAACACGACTGAGCAACTAACACTTACATTGATAGAACGGAGGGCTGGCCACTCCAGAGTCAGCTTCTGTCAGCCATGTGGTCCTGCTGGAGATGACACTGTTATCTTACACTCAGGTTTTATTTATTTGCCTGGTGAGATATACAGAAATAAGGAAAAATTGAAGACTAATCTGTGCTAAAGCTGTACCAGCTCAGAATATACCACTCAGTATTTAAATAGTAACCAAATTATGTTTTCAGCAAGTTGAAAGATATGTATGTGTATATTTATGTGTTCTTGCATGTATATTCATGTGGATATATACACATGTATGTATGCATGTGTTTATAGTGTTACAGCTTCCTAACCATTTATATGCTGGCTGTCTAGGATTGTGTGTATGCTTCAAATTTTTCTTTAACAAATCACTTTCATTGTATAGTCCTTATATTATTTTTGCCTGGTTGATCACTGCATGAGATCCCACAGCAAAAGTCAAGAAAAAAAAAAAGAAATTCAGCTGTTTTGGGAAGGTAGATTTGCTTCTTGGTGTTGTATTTATAGTTAATAACATACTTCCTAATGTCCTGTAGCATACAGATGTCAACCCTTTTCAGGCAATGGACCGAATGATGTTAAATATGCGAAACAGTATGCAGGAATTACAAAGAAACTTTGTAAGTACTAAAAGATGGATAAGAATGTTGTTTTCCATTACTGGTACCCTATATTATAGTGGCTTTCAACCATTTTCTAGCCCTAGTCCCCAGAAACTAAAAAATATGTCTTACATCATGACACTACTTGTGTACTGTCTATATTGTACACCTGAAATGAAAGTTTCATGAGAAAAGGATCATGCTATTCACAGTGTCTATTGACATTTCCTATTTTATTTCATATTTTAAAAATCCTGGTCACAGCCTATCAAAATGATCTCATAACTTACAAGTTTGATAAATAGCATTACTTAAATTTTCAAAATAAAAAATTCAACCTCAAAAATATTTATTCTGCTGAAGGTCACTATTGTAAATGAACATTTTATATGAATTTAGATTTTTATTATGTATAACTTGTCTACTTAAAAAAAT
>SJYC01056578.1:0-16496 GCA_006408675.1 Madoqua kirkii | reverse complement strand
AATTTAGTTTGTTAAAATGGTAATTTCAAAAAGCAATTTCAAAAGTGACACACCTATGTATTTAAATTATATCTTAAAGTAAAACCTTAATTTTATTACCATTTACATAACTATTATTTAATTTGTATATTTTAAACAAATACAAAGGTTTATAAAGACTCAATTTTTGAAAGCCTACAAATAAAGTTTGCTTAAAAGTGTATTCAACATTAATGGATTTATTCATCAAAGTCAGTCCATTACTACAAATTAACACATGGTTGATATAAAAAAAATAAGCCCCAAATTCATCATCGAATCTATGGCTTTTCTTGTCTCTTGTAATATACTCTGATTTCTATTTATTTGCACTTATTTAACAAGTATTTACTGAGCAAAGCAAGGAGTGCAGCAATTAACAAAATCACATCACTCTCCTTTTGGAGCAGTTCTCCTTGGGAGAGTCAGACAACAGACAGTTGTGTAAAGTGTGTCTGGATCTATCTAAGAAGAGCTCTGAAGGAAAATGAAGCAGTGCACAAACACAGGGGAGAGCTTGGTCAGGGAACACCTAATTGATAGGATATTTGAACAGAGAAGAGAAAGATCCATGCCTGTATCAGGAGAGCACCGGCCTGGTTATGTGAGGGTCCGCAAGGAGGCAGAGAGGAAAAAGAGCAAGTGAAGTAGGGCTACGCTGGCCGTGGCTGCTCAAGCAAGGTTTGGAGGTGCTTATTCTGAAGGTTATATTTTTAATTTAGTTATTTAAAATTTTAAGGTAATGAAAAGCTTTCAGATTAAAAAATTAAGTTATAAAAAATTTCAAGCCTACACTAAAGATGACAGTGACTGATTCACTGGATGGGTGTTTTCAGCAGAAAAATGACACACTCAGGCTTAAAAGGATCCCTTTTAGTGACTGTGAACGGATAGACCGAGCAGCTGCAGGGCAGAAACAGGTCAGGTAGGCTACGACAGTAATTCCTAGAGACAGCAGTGCTTTCGGAGGCGGGGAGAAGGTGCAGATTCTGGATCCATTTTTTAACGTAGTGCCCCTAGTACATGCCGACTGACTAAAACAGGAAAGTCACGGGTTCAAAGTGACATTTTTGGTCCCGGCAGCTCTAAGAATGGAGTTTCCGTTGAGACGAAGACTGCAGAAGAAGGTTTTGAGGGGCAATCATTAGCTCCTATACCTCCAAGAAATCGAAGTGAAATTTCAAGGATGCTATCTTCCATATGGACTAGACATATCCTTTTCGTATTTTTGTAGTAGCATAAATAACTTTTGAATTTTTAATTTTAAATATTATTATAAACATTTCTCCACTGTGCTGTATAGGCAAAGCAAATAAAGGCTGCATCTTTCTGGCAAACATGCATAAAAGGCCTGATTAGCTACGCAAAGCGACTGTACTTTCTCTTCCCAGTCGGTAGGGGACAGCAGGGCAGCGGAGAACGCCCCTCTATCCTGAGATCCGGAAGCTTCTCCCTCTCTCTTTTTTTCTCTCCTCCCTCGTATCCTTCGCCCCGGAAGTGCTCTTCGGCACTGATTGCCGGCGTGACTTTGACCGCTTCCAGTAGTAGTGCTAGTTGCTGTACAGGGCCGGAGTCGAGGGACCTTCTCTCCTGTGCTGAGCTCGCCATGAGGTTGCTGGGAGCTGCCGCCGCCGCGGCTGTGGGCCGCGGGCCGCTCCCGCGGGTCCCCGCAGCCCTGAGCTGGCAGGGGAAGCAGGTAGTGGAGTCCGGCTGGGCGAGACCGCATACGGTCTGTCCCCGGGACCTTGCGGTGCGTCCGGGACCAGGGGGGAAGCGACAGCCCTCCCTCCCTGGCATCTCCTTACTGACAACTCCGAATGGACCTCAGTGTGAAAAGCCCCCTGGGGTATCTGCATAGCTGCTGGTTATTAATGAGCAGCGTCTCTGTGCCCTGGGAGGTTGGGCGGCCTCCCGTTAAGCCTTGTATTTTTGGTATACCTTAAAGACAAGAGGTAACTGGAGTGAAGATCAAGACAACTGAAAAATTAGTGTGTTCAGGGCTCGAACCCTGGGCTTCTGGCTCTTTTCAGTACAGCGTGTCGTTGGGCTGAGTGCTATCTCTTTTAGCTGACCTGGGTTCTTTGATCTGTAACCTTGCCTTCCCAGTACCTTTCTTTTGTTCTGTCTGCCTTTTGCGGGACGCGGGGAGAGGCCGCAGAGTGAGTTTAGTCGCTCAGTCGTAGCCGACTCTTCGAGACCCCATGCACAGCGGCACGCCAGGCCTCCCTGTCCATCACCAATTTTCGGAGCCTACCCAAACCCATGTCCATTGAGTCGGTGATGCCATCCACACATCTCATCCTCTGTCATCCCCTTCTCCTGCCCTCAGTCTTTCCCAGCATCAAGGTCTTTCCCAGTGAGTCAGCTCTTGGCATCAGGTGGCCAAAGTATTGGGAGTTTCAGTCCTTCCAAAGAACACCCAGGACTGATCTCTTTAAGGATGGGCTGGTTGGATCTCTTTGCAGTCCAAGGGACTCTGAAGAGTCTTCTCCAACACCACAGTTCAAAAGCATCAATTCTTTGACACTCAGCTTTCTTTATAGTCCCAACTCTCACATCCATAGGTCACTACTGGAAAAACCATAGCCTTGACTTTCGTTGAGAAAGTAATGTCTGCTTTTGAATATGCTATCTAGATTGGTCATAACTTTCCTTCCAGGGAGTAAGCATCTTTTAATTTCATGGCTGCAGTTACCATCTGCAGTGATTTTGGAGCCCCCTCAAAAAAAGTCAGCTGCTGTTTCCACTGGTTTCTCATCTATTTGCCATGAAGTGATGGGACTGGATGCCATGATCTTCGTTTTCTGAATGCTGAGCTTTAAGGCAACTTTTTCACTCTCTTTCACTTTCATCAAGAGGCTCTTTAGTTCCTCTTCTCTTTCTGCCATAAGGGTGGTGTCATCTGCATATCTGAGGTTATTGATATTTCTCCCGGCAATCTTGATTTCAGCCTGTGCTTCATCCAGCCCAGAGTTTCTCATGGTGTACTCTGCATATAAATTAAATAAACAGGGTGACAATGTACAGCCTTGATGTACTCCTTTTCCTATTTGGAACCAGTCTGTTGTTCCATGTCCGGTTCTGATTGTTGCTTCCTGATCTGCATTAGGTAGGAGTTGATCCTTTCCTGTCATGCAGAACTTTGCTTTGCCTGCTGATATCCCAGGAGTTTAATCAACTAAGCACCGATCACCCAGATTCCATTTTACATCTTCTGCTTCCCCTTATCTAGAAGTGGCTGCGGTGCATTTTGGATGTGTAGTCATGTAGGGAGAGATTGATATTATGTCCTGATTGCATAAAATGCAGAATTCCCCGTCACCACTGCAGTACAATAAAGTTGGAGTAAAAGTGGTCGTTGTTGTTTAAAAGTTATTGTTTTTGGGGGGTAGAAGGAATTGGCAACCTTTTGTACACTACCTTGAACATATTGACACCTCTGCATACAGCTTGAAAATCCTCAAAAATCCTTGCTAGTTGTGAATCTACAGTAAGAAGGAACAAGGGAAAATCAAAGTAAAATTGAGAGTGAAAACTATTTCCTATTAAAGCAGCTGTTGGGAACTTTGATTTTATCAGCCTTAGTGTATGTTTTCAAACCTGTGCCATGTAGTAAAAATACCTGTCCATTTATATTTATTTAACTAATTTGCATGTGAGGTTTTTTTTTTTTTAAGAGTATGCTCTTCCTGTTCTCCCTTGCAGTCTCTTCTTTGGTTATAGGAGCTGACAGTTGAGACATTTACTCTTTTGCCTTTTCAGGCTATCTCCTATTCTGTTTTGTGTTCATTGAGACTTCTCATTCACCCCTTTCTAATTGTCCACTGTTATCTCATAAAATGCACTGAGTCGAGCTCTTATTTTTTCAGGCTAATTGGAAGATCTGCCGATGGTGTTCATCAGGGGTGATTCCTAATGAAAAGATACGAAATATTGGAATCTCAGCTCACATTGATTCTGGGAAAACTACATTAACAGAACGAGTGCTTTACTACACTGGGAGGATCGCAAAAATGCATGAGGTATGGGGTTCATGGCTGACTTCAGATTAGTTTGACCTTGGTTCGATTGTTTTGTAAGGATTTAATAAACTTCCCAATCCTGAAAGATTAGAAAGATGGTAACCCTGGAAATTTAATCAGAGTCACAAACTGAATCGCTCAGGTTGGCTTGAAATGTTGCTCTGAGGAGCTTCTTTAGAAACCGTCACTCTGGGTATCCTGAGTAGATTGTATTTTAAGAATGTTAAGTCAGTCTGAGAAAACCATAATTGAAAAAGACACGTGTACCCTAGAGTTCATCACAGTGCTGTTTACAACAGCTAGGACTTGTCCATCAACAGATGAGTAGAGAGACACACACATACACATGAATATTAACCAGGCATAAAAAAGAATGTTTTAGTGAGATGGAGTCTGTTATATAGAGTGAAGTAAGTCAGAAAGAGAAAAGCAAATATATATTAACATATATATATGGAATCTAGAAAAAGGATTTTGACAAACCTATTTGCAGGGAAGGAATGGAAACGCAGAGAATGGAATTGTGGACACAGTTGGGGAAGAAGAGATGGCATGAATGGAGAAAGTAGCATAGGCGTGTATGCCCTGCCATGTGCAGAATACATAGCTGGTGAAAAGTTGCTGTGTGACGCAGGGACCCCAGCCTGGTGATCCGTGACCTAAGGGGGTGCGATGAGAAAGTGGAGGGAGGCTTAAGAGGGACTGCGTATATGTACAGTTATGACTGATTCATGTTGATCTATGACAAGCCAATGCAACATTGTAGAGCAATTTTCCTCCAATTAAAAATTAAAAAAAAAAAAAGAATGTTATGTCAATACAACATACCCCTAAGCAGCCATAAATATAATGTTTACATACTTTTAAATGTTTTGGAGAGATGTTTATAATGTTGAGTGGGGAAAGTGTTTAAAATGATGATGTATAGTATTAGTCTACTAGTTAAAAATTATAGTTACCAGGAAAAAATTATTTGAGAAAATCTTGGAACTCTCCTGAAGGCATAACATATCCAGTAACTCAACTTTCCACTTAAAAGTGTTACTTCAGATGAAGACCATCTTGTTAAATCACAGACTTTAGAAGCTAAATCGTTCCCACCCAGCCCTCTAAGTCCATGAGTAGCATAGAAGGGAAATACCTGTTCCCTGCACACCTGCTCACAGACTAACGCAAGGCAGGTAGGAGAATCGTGGCAGAGGGAGCAAGGGTGGCTTTTAAGACCAGGTGACGCTCAGTGGTAGCAGCTGCTGACAACAGCCGTGCAAAGGGTTACTGTTAATAGAGGCCAAATACTGTAATCAGTTTTCGATTGAAACTTCCTGAGATTTGGTTGGACTGGTTTCTCTGTGTTCTGGTTTGTTCTGTAAAGATATCTTCCCGTCTTGGAAGGCAGGGGTAGAGAAATCTGAATTGCTCTGCTTGTGTTTAGGTGAAAGGGAAAGATGGAGTTGGGGCCGTCATGGATTCCATGGAACTAGAGCGACAAAGAGGAATCACTATTCAGTCAGCAGCCACCTATACCATGTGGAAAGATGTCAATATCAACATCATAGATACTCCTGGTGAGTGAGTTCTTGGTTTTATTGCAGCCTTTTGGGCAGCAACTTACTTCTTTCCTCTCCTATGACCTGGCTCATTTTTTAATATCAAATAAAACTCCACAAGCATAACTGTGAATTCCCTATTAGAGAAATCTGAATGGGACCTAAAATACTTCATCCTTAAGTGGTTTCTTTGAAAAACAGTGCAAATAAATAGTGACTAGGAAGATTCTTACCTTTTACCTTTTGCTGCTGATTCCAGAGGTGCCCCTGCCCTAGAATCTTTTTGAAGTTTGATTTTGTTGGGCCCCTGGACCTTACGGTTGGTGAATGATATTGGTGGTTTAAAGAATCCGCATTCTAATTAGAAGCCTTCCATAATGATCAGAGGTAGACTTTTACCTGTGCACATTGTAAAAATTCAGACTGCTTGTTAAGACCCTCACACACTTCTCTGTCTCGCTCAGGGCACGTGGACTTCACAATAGAAGTTGAGAGAGCCCTGAGAGTGCTGGACGGCGCAGTCCTGGTTCTCTGTGCAGTCGGAGGGGTGCAGTGCCAGACCATGACCGTTAACCGCCAGATGAAGCGCTACAATGTCCCGTTCCTAACTTTCATTAACAAACTGGACCGCATGGGCTCCAACCCAGCCAGGGCCCTGCAGCAAATGAGGTACTGTACCTAGGAGCAGAGTGGGGTTACGATCTAGCTAACAGGCCGTACATCTAGAAACATAGTTAATTCAGTGTCGTTAAGCTTTGTCCTTAATATTTTTTTCCTTTTTAAAATTCACATATGTGAATTACTTATCTTAGTAAATGGGACCCTGATGTCCATAGTTGAGTTTGTGATATGATTTTATCAACTACTTTCTCTGTATAAGAGGAGAAATATGACGTAAATTCTTAGAGAAGTTGGAGCGTTCAGAGCTCGTATGGTACTTTGTAGCGTTATAATTAGAAAAGTTATAATCTGGGGCAATTAGAGAAGCGTTATAATTAGAGGAGTTATAATCCGGGGCAATTAGAGAGGCGTTATAATTAGAGGAGTTATAATCCGGGGCAATTAGAGAAGCGTTATAATTAGAGAAGTTATAATCTAGGGCAGATTGTAAAAGTACTTCATGTTTATTTAGGCAAGTGTAAAGAATTGAAACTCCAATACTTTGGCCACCTCATGCGAAGAGTTGACTCATTGGAAAAGACTCTGATGCTGGGAGGGATTGGGGGCAGGAGGAGAAGGGGACGACAGAGGATGAGATGGCTGGATGGCAATCATCGACTCGATGGATGTGAGTCTGAGTGAACTCCTGGAGTTGGTGATGGACAGGGAGGCCTGGTGAGCTGCGATTCATGGCGTCGCAAAGAGTCGGACACGACTCAGCGACTGAATTGAACAGAAAGGATTGTCTTTAGTTTTAACCTTTATTTGAGGAATTTTAATTTAATGTCTTAAGTTGTCAATACTATGCTATATTCTTGTTTTCATCAGTTACTGTATTTGTTAGGATAGCAGCAGTCCTTCCTTTCTAGACATAACCCAGTGGTCTTCACATGATTTTACATTTTTCACAGTACGATGTATTTCACACAGCCTTTGAGAAGAGTCGATTTCACTTTTTACCTTTTGTAGATCTGTAGATGGAGCCATAGAGCTCCTACTCAAGTCTCCTGTGACGGAGCTCTTGGATGTAGGCAGTAAAGTCTGTGGCAGTGGAGAGACTAATGTATCTCATGACAAGAGATGCAGTGTTAGGGGACTTGAAGTGATGGTCTTGCTGTGTGCTCTCTGATTGAGGTGACGTGTTTGAGAATATGCGAGTGAACCTTTTCTTTATTGGGTGTTTGTAATACTTTCTTGGTAAAATGAAATGTTTTCAGTTTTTGTTCTAATTATATTTTACTTGTGGTTGGCAATAGACGGGCTCTTTCTACCAAGTCTCTTTCTGAATTCCAGGCAGATTCTCTTTCAGCATTTATTTGACTATTTTGGTAGTCAAATACTACTTTGCTCCACTCCCCTTTATCTGTTACCTCATCCTATAATTCCCATTAAATAGGTTTTGAAGCTTCTGAATCTGGCCTCTGTCTTACTTTTTCTGCCACGCTTTCTCATACTTTCTGTTTCCAGTGCGGGAGACCCAGGTTCAATCCCTGGGTCAGGAAGATCCCCTGGAGAAGGAAATGGCAACCCACTCCAGTATTCTTGCCTGGAGAATCCCATGGACGGAGAAGGCTAGTAGGTTATAGTCCACAGGGTCGCAAAGAGTCGGACACGACTGAGTGACTTCACCTCACCTCACCTCATTTTTCACTGGGTGATGAGAAAATTTTTGAGGTTAGTCTTCCAATTCACTTCTCTGGTATTCATCTGCTTCCCTTCTGTTATTTAGCCTGCTTTTTGTTCTTCTTAATCCCAGCAATTATGTAGTTCAATTTCATATTAATGGAGGTGATTACTTCTTGGATCTTTACATTTTATTTTTTCTAGTAACTCTTTCCTTGGAAGTTAGTACTGTTTCTTGAACTCCCATCTCTTTCAAGCTGTCCGTTCTTCAAATATTTGGTAGTTCTTAGTTATCTGGTCAAAGTCACAGATTAAACAGCATATTTCTACTTGAATGTGAATTCCTGCCAATGAGTGTACTTTCCGTTCTGTGGTTGTGACTGATTGGGTGCACAGGCTGATGATGAGTGTCTAATAACCACCATATGGATTTTCCCCCTAAGGAACTTCTTTTCAGATAGCTGTACTTGGCTTCACTTGTATTAGCTGATCCAAGAAGGAGATGTGGGCACAATTATCCCACCATCCTTTAATTTCCTGGCCAACCATTCAGTGACCTGTCTTTTCCCTTTTGCGTCTGATTCAGGGTATTCTGGGGATCCAATGGGAAAAACACTTACCTTACAGTTATTTTTGTTGCCTAAATAGGGTTGTGCTTCCTGCGAACAATGAATTTGTCAATCTGTTCCCAGCTGCTTTGTACCTTTGGCTCTGACCTGCTCATCAGTTCTAAAGATCTGCTATTGATTTCTTTTTTTAATTTATTTTGTCAGTTCAAAGAAATTTGGTGAAGAGAAAAAGGGGTAAACATGTGTTTTTATTTTTCAGGTCTAAACTAAGTCATAATGCAGCGTTTGTGCAATTGCCCATTGGTTTAGAGAATGATTTTAAAGGTATTATAGATCTTATTGAGGAACGAGCCATCTATTTTGATGGAGACTTTGGGTAAGTGTTAAAAATATACTATTCAAATCTTATATTTTAAAAAAGTATCAAAGAGAAGGAAATGGATGAGTGCTTTAAATATAAACTATTCATCTGCTTCCCTTCTGTTATTTAGCCTGCTTTTTGTTCTTCTTAATCCCAGCAATTATGTAGTTCAATTTCATATTAATGGAGGTGATTACTTCTTGGATCTTTACATTTTATTTTTTCTAGTAACTCTTTCCTTGGAAGTTAGTACTGTTTCTTGAACTCCCATCTCTTTCAAGCTGTCCGTTCTTCAAATATTTGGTAGTTCTTAGTTATCTGGTCAAAGTCACAGATTAAACAGCATATTTCTACTTGAATGTGAATTCCTGCCAATGAGTGTACTTTCCGTTCTGTGGTTGTGACTGATTGGGTGCACAGGCTGATGATGAGTGTCTAATAACCACCATATGGATTTTCCCCCTAAGGAACTTCTTTTCAGATAGCTGTACTTGGCTTCACTTGTATTAGCTGATCCAAGAAGGAGATGTGGGCACAATTATCCCACCATCCTTTAATTTCCTGGCCAACCATTCAGTGACCTGTCTTTTCCCTTTTGCGTCTGATTCAGGGTATTCTGGGGATCCAATGGGAAAAACACTTACCTTACAGTTATTTTTGTTGCCTAAATAGGGTTGTGCTTCCTGCGAACAATGAATTTGTCAATCTGTTCCCAGCTGCTTTGTACCTTTGGCTCTGACCTGCTCATCAGTTCTAAAGATCTGCTATTGATTTCTTTTTTTAATTTATTTTGTCAGTTCAAAGAAATTTGGTGAAGAGAAAAAGGGGTAAACATGTGTTTTTATTTTTCAGGTCTAAACTAAGTCTAATGCAGCGTTTGTGCAATTGCCCATTGGTTTAGAGAATGATTTTAAAGGTATTATAGATCTTATTGAGGAACGAGCCATCTATTTTGATGGAGACTTTGGGTAAGTGTTAAAAATATACTATTCAAATCTTATATTTTAAAAAAGTATCAAAGAGAAGGAAATGGATGAGTGCTTTAAATATAAACTTTTTTGAAATGAGACTGAAAAAAATGTCATCTAAGATGATTTTCTTTTAATGCATTTAATTCTAGTCACTTCCCATTTTGCTTAGCATTCATTCCAAGGGAGTATGCTACTCTTTGGGTGATATATGTGTATCACATTGTGATATACATGGTATGGTGAAAGGAGGCCTTCAGCTTAATCTAATGATGTATCTCTCTTTCTACTTTTATTCCTTGATCTTTTCATTCGTTCTGTAGATGTTGTTGGAACAACTACTGTGTCGTGAGTATTTTGAGTATTGTTATAAAAGCTGGGAAGAAAGAAGGGATTATAAATACTTCCCTACTTCATAGGATTACAAATATAAAATGATTAATGTGTAAAAGAAGTTACATATTCTTTTATGTAAATAAAAGAATGTAGTTTGGGCAATACAAAAAGCAAACTGGTAACTTTTGATATGGTATTTGGTCCATCAACCAACTTTTGAGAGACCTTTGCATACAAAGCCCAGTGCTTATCAAACTGTGGCATTTGGAAAAATCACCTGGAAAAACGCACATATCTGGATCCACTAGCAGGGATTCTAATTCAGTAGCTATAGAGTGCGGCCTAGTATTTGCGTTTCTGGAATGCTCCCAAGTGGTGCTGATGTTTCAGATCTGAATGCCACAGTTTGAGTGGCACTAAATAGACAGTGTGGGGAGTTGTACGTGATCCTTTGTTCTAAAGAGTCGTTCTGGAGCCTGGCAGTTTCTCCAAAGATCCTTTTTAAGGGGGTCCCTTCCTCTGTTGGGAGAAGGAAATGGCAACCCACTCCAGTATTCTTGCCTGGAAAATCCCATGGACGGAGGAGCCTATAGTCCATGGGGTCGCAGAGTCGGACACAACTGAGCGACATTACTTTACTTCCTCTGTTTCGGAACTGAGATTACTAGTCTGGCAGGTGGATGAAGGCCATTGTGATCAGATAGCTATAGAGTTTATCTTTAGTGACCATCTTTTACGTAAGGAGAAGATCAAGCCTATTCAGTGGACAAGGCGTTTCTCTCACTTTTTGTTCCACAACTAAGTAATGACAACCAGGTTTACTTCTCACTCCTTAGGATGTAAGGGACAAGAATTTTTATCAGGTTTATTCGCCGCTGTATCCCCAGCCTGGTACAAAATGGGGACTCAAAAAATATTTTTAAGTAAATGATTACATCGCTTGCCCAGAATTACCAGTGACACATTTCTGTCTTCTAAAGTAGAGGTTTTTAAACTTTGTTGTGCATCAGAACCACAGATGGAACTTCTTAATATACCTGTGCCTTTTCCCAGCCGTAGACCACTGGGTATGTGTATTTTGAAAGGAAGTTTCCAGAATGAAAGACTTAAGCAGGGACCTTGCCAGAAAGGAAGAAATTAGATTCTGAAGGCTGTGAAGAGCCATTCTTTACGATAATAAGAATTATTTCTGACTATTTGCGATTTGCTTCTCCCTTACCCAGCCCTTTTTTTTTTCAAGAATTTTTTCCTGTAAAGCTTGTTATTGCTTGAGATTAGATTCCATTTTTAAAGAAATAGTTTTAAAGTGTTCAGACTGATGTTTGTAAATATCAAGTATGTCCATTTCTCTGTTGTGTATATTTGTTTGTAACTTAGCTATCTGGCCCCTAAAGGAATGGAGAACAGAGGTCAAGTTTGAAGAGTCTGTCATAATTAGTAAACTGTTTTTTTTAACTACAAAATGGAGTATTCTGTATTTAAAAAATAATGTAATTGAATTTGTTATTAATGACCTGGAATAGTCAAGTCTCTAATCTTGCTTGTCAGAGACTGTGGTATTCTGGTTAATTTGGTTAATAGAATTTTCCAGTACAGTTGACCCTTGAATGGTGTGGAGATTAGAGGTGTTGATCCCTCATCCAGTCAAAAGTTCAAGTATACCTGTTGACTCCCCCCAAAGTTTACCTACTAATAACCTACTGTTGACTGAACGCTATCAAAAATGAAAAGATAACGTGAAAAGAAATTCATATTTATTTATACGTATAACAGTTCATGCATTGATAAGAAAGAAGCAGCAATGTATTGCTTTATGGTAGCCTAGTGTAATTGGTGTAAAACAGTAGCCTAGTCTAGTCATTATAAAATTGTTTATGGCATATGATAGTATAATCATATTCCTAATACAGTATTAGAAATATTGTGACTTTAAAAAATTACCTGTGATGGTATGCAGTTTCTCTAATTCTGTGAGAGAGGTGTACTGTATGGATGTAATTCTGTGAAAGCAAAGTTAAAAAACAATAATAAAACTAACACATTTAAAATTTCATATTAAATATCACTTACTTATTCCTATTAATGATAGCCTGTCCACTTCAATGCAAGTCTTGCACACAATGTAATACACGTATTTTTGCATGTTTATTGAAAAAATCTTTGTGTAAATGGACCTGCATGGTTCAAACTTGTATTGTTCACGGGTCAGTGTACTTATGGGCTTTGGAGTCATTTTGGCTTTGAATTGTGTGTGGCTCATATATTTACTGGTAGTACAACCTTGAACGATTTACTTTGCCTGTTTTAAAGTATTTTGTCCACTGTTCCATCTGAATTTTACAGATACGTATTTTTCTCATTTGTGATTTTAGTGCAAAAGTATCAGAGCTCTTACCTCAAACATTTTGGCTGTTAGTTTATCTTTTTCATTGATAACTTATATGTTTAATTGAATATTCTTTTCAGATTAATTTTTACTGAGTAAAGTTAATTACAACTTAATTGAATATTCTTAAAGCACCAAAATAAAACATTTCTTCTCTTAGTCAGATTGTTCGATACGGGGAAATTCCAGCAGAATTCAGGGCGGCAGCAGCAAGCCACCGGCAGGAGCTGATTGAATGTGTTGCTAATTCAGATGAGCAACTTGGAGAGATGTTTCTGGAAGAAAAAACTCCCTCAATCTCAGATTTAAAGGCAGGTGCTCTCAAAATATGTCTTATATTAACAAGAAAAAGAGGAGGTTTTTTGGGTTTTTTGGGTTTTTTTTTTGTAGGGAAGGGACATGATATTTTTATGTGGGGGCTTTATTAATGAAATCCAAGCAAAGTTGTTTAACATAATTGGTTCCTTTAAAAAAAGTGTGACATAGCATATTACTCTTTTTTTAAGTAGTAAGTTATATAAAATGGGAAAGGAATCAGTTCTAAGAAAAAAGATATTTAAACAGCAAACCTCTTGAACCTATCTGTATCAAAAAGAAAAAAAAGATAAACTCTAAATGTATGCTGTTGACTATTTGAAAGGCCATAGATTCCTTTACTTAATTGTTCAGCTCTTTAAAATGAAATGATCACCTGCCTAAGACTGGTATTCAGTTTTAAAATAGTTCTCCATTGCTGTTGCTTGGTTGCCCAGTCATGTTGCGAAATTGAAAGTCCGACCCTTTGCAACCCTGTGGACTGCAGCACACCAGGCCTCCCTGTCCCTCACCATCTCCCAGAGTTTGCCCAAGTTCGTGTTCAGTGTATCAGTGATGCCATCCAGCCATCTCATCCTCTGACGCCCTCTTCTCCTGCCCTCAATCTTTCCCCGCATCAGGGACTTTTCCAATGAGCTGTCTGTCTGTATCAGGTAACCAAAATATTGGAGCTTCAGCTTCAGCATCAGTCGTTCAGTGAATTATAGGGTTGATCTCCCTTAACATTGACTGGTGTGATCTCCCTGCTGTCCAGGGGACTTTTACAAGTCTTCTCCAGCCCCACAGTTCGAAGGCGTCAATTTTTTGCCATTCCGTGTTCTTTACCATTCAGCTCTCAGAACTGCTGGGAAGACCATAGACTTAATTATACGGATCTTTGTCGGCACAGTAATGTCTCTGGTTTCAACACACTGTCTGGGTTTGTCATCGATTTCCTGCCAAGAAGCAATCGTCTTAGGATTTCATGGCTGCAGTCACTGTGTGCAGTGATTTTGGAGCCCAAGAAGAGGAAAACTGTCGCTACGTCCACCTTTCCCCCTTCTATTTGCCAGGCAGTGTGGGGCCAGATGCCATGATCTCAGCCAGCTCTTTCACTCTCCTACTTCACCCTCTTAAAGCCTCTTAGAGCCTCCACCCTCAAGAGGCTCTTTAGTTCTTCTCTTTCTGCCATTGGAGTGTATCATCCCCATACTTGAGGTTGTAGATGTTTCTCCCACCCATCTTGATTCCAGCCCAGCATTTCTCATGATGTGCTCCATGTGTTGATTAAACAAACAGGGTGACAGCCCTGTCGTACTCCTTTCTCCATCTTGAACCAACAGTTGTTCCGTACAGGTTCTAACTGTTGCTTCTTGACCCACATACAGGTTTCTCAGGAGACAGATAAAATGATCTGGTGTTCCCATCTCTTTAAGAGCTTTCCACAGTTTGTCATGATCCACACAGTCAAAGGTTTTAACGTAGTCAATGAAACAGAGATAGATGTTTTTCTGAAACTCCCTTGCTTTCTCTATAATCTAGGGAATGTTGGCAATTTGATCTCTAGTTCCTCTTCCTTTTCTAAACCCAGCTTGGACATCAGGAAGTTCTTCACTCGCATAATGCTGAGCCTGGCTTGCAAGATTTTAAGCATGACCTTACTAGCATGGGAGATGAGTGCAGTTGTCCAGTGGTTAGCACATTTGTTGGTACTACCCTTCTTGGGGATTGGAATGATGATGGACCTTTTCCAGTCCTGTGGCTACTACTGGGTCTTCCAGATTTGCTGCCATAAAAACCTTGATGGTGTCATCCTTTAGGGATTTGAATAGTTCTGCTGGAATTTCATCGCATTCACTAGCTTTACTAAGGCCCACTTGACTTCCCACTCCAGAACGTATTGTAATAATCTGGTTCATTAAGATCTTCTTTATGTAGTTCTTCTGTGTATTCTTTTCATCTCTTCTTGATCTTCAGCATCTACTAAGTCTCTACCATTTTTATCCTTTATTGTGCCCATCTTTGGGCAGAATGCTCCCTCGATATTTCCAGTTTTTCTGAAGAGATCTCTAGCCTTTCCCCACTTGTTGTTTCTTCTATTATTAAGCATGGTTCATTGACGAAGGCCTTTTTGCCTCTTCTAGCTGTTTTTTGGAACTCTGTGTTTAACTGGATATACCTTTCCCTCATTCCCTTTCTTTTCACTTTTCACTTTGTTCTTCCACCGTTTATAAGGCCTCATCAGACAACCACTTTGCCTTCTTGCTTTTCTTTTTCTTTGGGATGACTTTGTTTGCCACTTCCCATGCAGTATGGACCTCTGTCAGTAGTTCTTCAGGCATACTGGTAATTAGATCTAGTTGCTTGAACCTATTTGTTACCTCTACTGCGAATTCATACAGCATTTGATTTAAGTCATACCTGGCTGGCCTGTTGTTTTCCCTGGGTTTCTTTAGTTTATGCCTGAATTTTGCTATGAGACACTGATGATCTGAGCCACAGTTAGCTCCACATCTTGTTTCTGCTGACTGTATACAGTTTCTCCATCTTCAGTTATAAAGAATATAATCAGTTTGATTTCAGTATTGACTAATTTGGTGATGTCCATGTGTAAAGTCATCTCTTGTGTTGTTGAAAAAGGGTATTTACTATGACTAGTGCATTCTCTGGAGAAGGCAATAGCACCCCACTCTAGTACTCTTGCCTGGAAAATCCCATGGACGGAGGAGCCTGGTAGGCTGCAGTCCTCCGGGTCGCTAAGAGTTTGGCACTACTGAGCGGCTTCGCTTTCACTTTTCACTTTCATGCATTGGAGAAGGAAATGGCAACTAACTCCAGTGTTCTTGCCTGGAGAATCCCAGGGACGGGGGAGCCTAGTGGGCTGCCGTCTCTGGCGTCGCACAGAGTCAGACACGACTGAAGTGACTTAGCAGCTGCAGCAGTGCATTCTCTTGGCAGAATTCAGTTAACCTTTGCCCTGCTTCATTTTGTTCTTTAAGGCCAGACTTGCCTGTTACTCTAGGTATATTTTGACTTCTTGCTTTTGTATTCCAATCCCCGATGGTGAATAGAACATCTCTTTTAGGTGTTAGTTCTAGAAGGAAAGGAAATGGCAACTAACTCCAGTGTTCTTGCCTGGAGAATCCCAGGGACGGGGGAGCCTAGTGGGCTGCCGTCTCTGGCGTCGCACAGAGTCAGACACGACTGAAGTGACTTAGCAGCTGCAGCAGTGCATTCTCTTGGCAGAATTCAGTTAACCTTTGCCCTGCTTCATTTTGTTCTTTAAGGCCAGACTTGCCTGTTACTCTAGGTATATTTTGACTTCTTGCTTTTGTATTCCAATCCCCGATGGTGAATAGAACATCTCTTTTAGGTGTTAGTTCTAGAAGGTCTTCTAGGTCTTTGTAGAATTGATCAGCTTCAGCTTCTTCTGCATTGGTAGTAGTGGCATAGACTTGGATTACTGTGATGTTGAACAGCTTGCCTTGGAAATGAATTGCAATCATTCTGTCTTTTGGGGGGCTGTAGCCAAGTACTGTATTTCTACTCTTTTGTTGATGATGAAGACGACTCCTCTTCTTCTATGGGATTCTTGCCCACAGTAGTAGATATAATGGTCACCTGAATTTTTTTTTTAAATATAAATTTATTTATTTTAATTGGAGGCTAATTACTTTACAGTGTTGTATTGGATTTGCCATACATCAACATG
>SJYC01056574.1:0-12646 GCA_006408675.1 Madoqua kirkii | reverse complement strand
AAAGATACACAGTCGATTTTCTATTATTCCTTTCCTCCTTCCTCACTCTTAGATTTAGGTTGTGAAGTCACTACATTGTCGCAGTGACAGCCGGGTCTTAGTTATGGCACTCAGGATCTTTGATCTTTGTTGTGGCTTGCAAATTTTTAGTTGCAGCACATGGGATCAGTTCTCTGGCCAGGGATCAAACCCAGGCCCCTTGCATTGGGAGCACAGAGTCTTAGCCACTGGACCACCAGGTAAGTCCCACTAAAATTTAATACTGAAATTTTAGAGTTTTTCATATTTTAATACTTTTGAAATATGGATGGGTCTTAAAAATTGATGCCAATTAACCAAGGCAGCCACCAAGTTAAGTAGTAAATTGTGACATATAGGAATAAATCCCTTTGTAGAAAACATCTACTTGCATTGCCAAAAGTATGAATTTTTGAATTTGAGCTTTAATTGCTGCTTAAAATGTCTTACTGGACCACCAGGTAAGTCCCACTAAAATTTAATACTGAAATTTTAGAGTTTTTCATATTTTAATACTTTTGAAATATGGATGGGTCTTAAAAATTGATGCCAATTAACCAAGGCAGCCACCAAGTTAAGTAGTAAATTGTGACATATAGGAATAAATCCCTTTGTAGAAAACATCTACTTGCATTGCCAAAAGTATGAATTTTTGAATTTGAGCTTTAATTGCTGCTTAAAATGTCTTCAAATAAAACTAATGCATCATTGAAATAGTTAATGTTTTCACAGGCAGTTTATTGTGCACATTCATTCACTTATCCATAAGTGCCAGGCAGCATGTTACGTGGTTGTGGCACTTTGAAAGTTAGGAAAGGTCACAAAACAGGTCATAGAATTTCGTAAATTGAGAGAAATTAGTGTAATAAGCTCATTATGTCATGAAGGACTCTCATTCAAGGGCCAACATAGAAACTTCCAAATGACTTTCAGAAGAACTTATTAACTTCTAACTATTCATAGCTCAAGACAAAACTATGAGTAGAATCAAATGGAATACAGGCAAAATCCTGGTGTTATCTTGTATGGCTTAAAATTTTTGAAAATTGGAAAGAGATTAGGAAAATGAATGTGATGCTGCCTGTAACTCTCATTGTGTCAGAGTGACTCAGAATTTTTTAGACTGTTAATGAAAAGAGGGCTTAAGGAATTTAGAGGTTTTCATTTTATGTCAAGGCAGATGAAGTAATTTTTCTCCATTGTTAGCTAGCAAAATCAAGTCAACAATTTTAGACTTTGTGCTAGAAAAGATGTTCTAATGGTGATAGAAATTTTTAGTAGGCTTAACTTTTGTGGATTGTGGTAACTTTTTTATATGTTGTAAGGGTAGAATTCACCTTTATAATCTATTTTATATGTCTTTGTGTGTTACTCAGTCGTGTCCAACTCTTTGTGATCCCATGGAGTGTAGCCTGCCAGATCCCTCTATCCATGGGATTCTCCAGGCAAGAATACTGGAGTGGATTGCCATTTCCTTCTCCAGGGGATCTTCCTGACCCAGGGATCGAACCCAGATCTCCTGCACCGCAGGCAGATTCTTTACCATCTGAGCCATAGGGAAGTACACACACAGACCTCGCCCCACTGCCTTTTGCAATCACAGTGAGCCACACTGAAGTCTCTGAAATCTGTTAAAAGGTTACCTTAGATTCCTTACCTGGTTGGATAAAGGTTACATTTGTGAGTCTAATCTCACTAGTTAAAATGCCTTTACAAGGATGAGAGGACTTGGAAAGTTGAGACAAGAAAGATGAGACCCCTTTCTAGTTGTTAACATGACACTGAAAGGTTAGAAATCGCAGGACACGGAATGTGCTCACAGTGCTCTTGGCACTTTTTTTTTTTTGTAAATATTTAGGAAACTTCAGTTAGAGGAGCTTACTACTTTGTGTCAGCTTTATCACTAGACTGTTTGAAATCAAAGTATTTTCTCTGCATTTGAAATCTTAAAAGTATCTTCTCTGCATTATCGTGTATGTTGGGGATCTGATGTTTTCTTTAAATGGCTGTTTCCAATGCTTTGGAAAACTTACAGTTCTTAAATCCAGTGGATGTTGAGAAGATGAATGCAAAGGGTTGGGGTTTTAAATAGAGTAGTACATAAACTGTATCTGCTAAAAAACAATAGTATAATTCATCTTTTCTTTTTTAAGAGTCCATGTCTTTACATACTAGATAGAAGCAATTTAACAATACAAATTAGTTGCCTGCAATATGTTAAAACTACTGAGAAATGCAGATTTAGAGATATAACCATCAATTTTGTTATGAATACTTATTAGTCCAGCTGTGGTATATACCAATTAACTAGATTTTATACTTCAGGGCTGAAACCTTGAGGAACCTATGGGGTCAGTGAGCAGAGTTCAGTATGCACCTATTCCCAGAGTTAAAAACTAAACCATACCCATCAAGAAACAAAAATCCCATTATCTTTTAATGTTTGAATATTTATTTGTAATCACAGGCTTTCCTAAATTATTAGATTGCCTTATACTTGGCTGTTTTACTAGAATAATGATTTAGGCTATTTAATGCAGAGTACAGTCATTTTGTTTAGGATGTGGTATACACAGATTTTTCTTGCTTTTCAGAAATTACTAAGCTCCGTCAGTGGCACAGCCGATCCTTCTTCAGTTCCAGAGGCTTCTTCTGGTGTCTGTTGCTCTGGACAGTGGTACTTCACTTTCAGTGGTTTGCTGGGGTACCAGACCAAATGAATACGGCAGGGAATAATTTCCTGGGAACAAGAGTTCTAAAAGATTATGATCTGCCAAAACTTCTGGTTTAAGCAATTCTATGTACTGTGATGTTTTACCTGTGTTGAGAGTTCATGGAGTAGAACAGTATAATCAAAGTCAATTGCATCATCATTTGTTTTCTAGAAGAAGAAAAAAAGAATTAGTGCAACAGATAGGATAGGTTTATATTAGCTCAGAATTTGAAAGGCTCGTCTTACATCACTTCTTCAGTGGGTGCCTTGAATCACCTGCCGCCTCTTTGAGTCTAGCCTCATCTCATTTGGTGCTGTCCTATAGGTATCAAGATGTAGCAGTCATGGGTTCGTACTGTTTTCCCACTAAGTCAGGAAAATCTAGTAAGATCTTTCTATCACTTTTTCTCTCTAATACTTACAGGTTTTGATGGAGACTAAGGTCTGTGAGGATAGGGAGAATCTATTAATACTCATATATGCACCTCAAGCTGATATGTAAACCTGCTATGCCAGGCAGTAAAGACAAGGGCAGGGCAACCAGGATTTCTAGAAGGCCACTGTGGCCAAGTCCTGTGCTAGGCATTTCATACATTTTCTCATGAAATTCTCCTGTCCTGCAAGAATATGTGTTATCGTAGTGGTAGTCACTCAGTAGTGTCTGACTCTGCAACCCCATGGACTGTAGCCCACGAGGCTCCTCTGTCCATGGGGTTTTCCAGGTAAGAGTACCGGAGTGGGGTGCCGTTTCTTTCTCCAGAGGATCTTCCCAACCCAGGGATCAAACCTGGGTCTCCTGCATTGCAGGCAGATGCTTTACCATTTGAGCAACCAGGTAAGCCCAGTTTTATAGGGAAGGTAACTTGAGGTTACAGCTAGTAGGTGATAAATGGGGATTCGAGCCCAGATAAATCTATGAACTCCACCACCCACATCCTTCATGTTTTACCACACTGCTTCTAAAACCAGCACACTTCCCAGGTAAGCAGGCAGTCTCCCACATCTCTTTTATTCAGTTGATTTTTATAAATGTTAAGAGTGACTAAATCAGTTTCCTGTTTTTTGCAGTAACTGCTTGGGCTGCAAAAGGGATAAAAGCTTATCCCTTTAGTTAAAAAAAGGAAAAACTATTTAAATTAATTTGGATTGTGATTTTAATCCACCAGGCTTTCGTTGAGACTATTCAAGAATATGAAAAAGCAAAACCAAAAAGGACTTGATACTACATTCTGTCTTCCCTTTGCTTACACTGTTGATTTTTTACAAGCCATGAGATTTCCATCAGGTGGAGAAAGGGAGGGAGGGATAAGGTAAAAAGTGGGCCTGGATCAATCACAAATTGACCGCTTTTCTGTGATGCTTTTCATCATTGGGTAGGTTTGCCTTCTGCCTCAGAGAATTCCTAAGAGAACATGGAGCGTCTCTTTTCTATAAAGGAACAGCTTCTGGAGGCCCCAGTTTTCAGGTGGGCATTGCTGGCTTTGGGGGTGGATTTAGCCTGTTTGACTCATTTGGTGGCGATCTTGACCTTGGGCGCTGTTGACACAGCTGGCTGCTGTGCTGCGTAATTCCTGTCTCAGACTTCTGTGCTGCCTGCACGATTTCTCAAGATCTGCTTTCCATGTATTTCTACAGCTAAAAAAATTGGTATGAAGATTTTTTACAAGGCATGAAATTTCCATCAGGTTGAGAAAGGGAGGGAGGGATAAGGTAAAAAGAGTGGGCCTGGATCCATCACAGAACACATGTGCATGCATGGCTGATTGATGTCAGTAAAAACCACGACAACATTGTAAAGTAATTAGCCTCCATTTAAATAATTAAAAAACCTGGTCTTATATGTATGTTTTCAGGGCCGTGCCTCTTTGTTTTTGAAAATGGCATTTCTGAAGGAAACTGTGGCAATCTCCAGATGTATGGCAAAACGGGAGAAGGCCTGAAATAAGTGATGGCATTCCAGTGAATAATCCACACAGAAATGTGGGTTATTGTAATGCTTGGACACTCTCTACACTTAATTAAGACTTTCCTTAATAAAGGTATTGAAACTAGGCTTATTAAAAGAACTGCAGCCCAGACAAGGCACGTCCAAGAACCTGGCAAAGTATCCAGGGTGCACGTCCACACCAAGTAGGGCTCTGTCTGCCAGGGAGCCATCATTTTCCATATTATTCAGAAATAATCCCTTAGTTTTGTTCAAATCATCACATAGGTCAAAACCTTCGTCCAAACTGATGGCCTACTGTCACATTTTCCTGATAATTCAGCGCGGTAATCTCCCTAGAGACAGACCTAAAGTGTTTGGTTTCCTTACTCATGACCACCTACTGCCCCGCTCACCTCTAAAAAGGAATGACCCCTAGCAGAACCAGGGTGGGTTTAGTAGAGCATAAGTAGGCTTAGGTTATTGGTATATGCTATGAAAAGTTTTGTTGTTTTTTTTAATTGAAGTGTATTTGATTTACAGTGTTGCTGGTTTCTGTGTGCAGCCAGGTAACTCAGTGATACATAAGTATACATATTCCTTTTCCCATGTTGCAGTAGGTCCTTGTTGGTTATTTTATATATAGTAGTTTGTATCTGCCAATTTACCCCTCTCCTACCCCCTTTTCCCCTTTGGTAACCGTAAGTTTGTTTTCTATGTGAGTCTTTCTGTTTCATAAATAAGTTCATTTGTATCATATTTTAGATTTGACATATAAGTGATATTATATGGTATTTGACTGACTTCACTTAATATGATAATCTAGGTCAATCCATGAAGCTGCCAATGGCACAGTTTCATTTCTTTTTTATGACTAATACTGTATATCTATACTACATCCTCTTTATCTGTTCATCTGTTGATGGACATTTTAGGTCGCTTCTGTGTCTTGGCTGTATTGTAAATAATGCTGCTGGGAGCATGAGTATCTTTTCGGATGATGGTTTTCTCAGGATATATGTCCAGGGGTAGAACTGCTGGATCATATGGTCAGTCTATTTTTAGTTTAGTTTTCTAAGGAACCTCCCTATTGTTTTCCATAGTGGCTGAATCAACTTACATTCCCACCAACAGTTTTAGGAGGTTTCCTTTTGTCCAAACCTCCAGAATTTCTATTTGTGGACATTTAAGATGTGATGGCCATTCTGAGCAGTGTGCGGTGGTACCTCACTGTAGCTTTAATTTGCATTTCTACAATAAACTAGCAAGGAGATCAATCAGTCCTGGGTGTTCATTGGAAGGACTGATGCTGAAGCTTAAACTCCAGTACTTTGGCCACCTCATGTGAAGAGTTGTCTCGCTGGAAAAGACAGTGATGCTGGGAGGGATTGGGGGCAGGAGGAGAAGGGGACGACAGAGGATGAGATGGCTGGATGGCATCACCGACCCGATGGACATGAGTCTGAGTGAACTCCGGGAGTTAGTGATGGACAGGGAGGCCTGGCGATTCATGGAGTCGCAAAGAGTTGGACACGACTGAGCAACTGAACTGAACTGATGAGTATCTCTTCATGTGCCTGTTGGCCATCTGCATGTCCTCCTTGGAGAAATGTCTATTTAGCTCTTTTGCTTATTTTTTGTTTGGGCTTTGTTGTTGTTGTTGTTGTTGTTGTTTAATTATATGAACTGTTTGTACATTTTAGAAATGAAGCCCTTGTCAGTTGCATTATTTGCAAGTATTTTCTCCCATTCCCTAGGTTGTCGTTTTGTTTATGGTTTCCTTTGCAATTGTTTATTTTTGCTTTTATTTCTGTTGCCTTGGGAGACTGACCAAAGAAATTTTTGCTACAACTTTTATCAGAGGATGTTTTGCTTGCATTCTTTTCAAGGAGTTTTATGGTGTCATGTTTTACATTTAGGTCAATAGTGGTTTTCTTAGTGGAATGAAAAAGCTAAGTATGGTTTCTGTAATATACTGTTGTTGGCCAGTGGGGGCCTCTAGTTAGGGTGAAGACCTGTACTGACTGCTAGTGGTTAGGTAGTTTGAGGTACTGACAATAGCTGGTACTAATATTATTTGGAACAATGCTAGAAAAGTAACAGCTTTACTTTTCTCAGTTCACATTAAAGGCTAAGGATGTCAGTAAAGTCTGTATCTTTTTTTTTTTTTTTTTTTCTCCCTAGTCAACAGATATTTCCCCTGCCCTTGGTTTAGTCCTCACGGTCGGAGAATGACAGATAATATTTGTCAGGCAATTGTACGGCAGAAATTGCCAGTAAGATGGGTCTTAAATTTGTAGTTCAGCTTTCTTAGCCCACTCTTCTCTCAGGCTATGTTTGCTTGAGGCTGTGAGTTTCGAAAGCTGCACTTCCTTATACAACTGGATTAAAAGGTGACTTTATCCCTGAGTGTACAGATACTAATATCCACCCAGAAAGCTTTCAGAAAACTATAACCCTTATAGTTCCCTAAGCTACCTTGGGCCACGGGGCCCCTCCAGTCACGCCTTGCTTCTCTTTCTTGGCTTTGTCAGCCTGCCTTCCTGGCTCTAGTCTCCCAGGGACAGTCCCGAGACTTTCTGATCTTGGTGACTTTTTAAAAAAATGTTGCTTGTTTTGCTTCTGAAAGATCACAAAAATCTTTAGTGGCTACCAAATAGCAGAATTTGAAAATCTATGAGGGTTTGTGCATACTTTTCTTTAAGAGAACTCTAATCTTGGAAGCTAAGCTAACAAGGGTCAGGCCCAGTTAGTACTTGGATGGGAGACTGCCTGTAAAAGTAAGATAACGCTGATCTGAAATGTGGGCTTCCCAGGTGACTCAGTGGAAAAGAATCCACCTGCCAATGCATGAGACAGGAATTCAATCCCTGGGGTTAGGAAGATTCCCCTAGAGAAATTAATGGCAGCTCACTCCAGTATTCTTCCCTGGAGAATTCCATGGACAGAGGCACATGGCAGGCTACAGTCCACAGAGTCAGATATAACGCAGCGAAGCAACAACAATCTGAAATGCTATCAACCTTAAACCAAATTTCCAAGTTGCTTCAGTATTGAAGCTAACATAAATCTAAATAAGTTTGTTAATCTTCATTTCATAGTCAGAAGCGTTTGCCTCAGGTGACCCAGCAAGCAGTTGCACATTCAATTATTATGTATCTAAAACCCAAATACCACAGAGTAAAAATCTAAAGCTACTCAGTGACCATTCTCCCCCTGCGTTTGATTTTCCTAACCCTACAGTTACATTTGTCCCCACTTTGCCACTTTGCAGGCTGGTTGAAGGATACTGATAGACAGATGATAGACATCAAGACACGCTAGAATTAGCCAGAAATGGAGCTGCTGTTTTTGAACCACAGCAAAAACTGGTGGTGACTTTGGTGATGTGAGATATACAAATGCAAAAAAAGGAAAACACTGCCATTAAAAGATACTGATTCTTCTGTTTTGTCTCTGTTTTCTCTTCCTATTGAGTTTTCCTCTGACACTCATTAAACTTATTTCTATTACTTTAACACCATTTTCTACACTAAACAAAAAATTTCCCCTAACTTCTCAGTTAAAGTCTTGTGTTGAGGATATGACTGTCTTGATAGTTGAAAGTGACGTAACTAAAGATTTAGTACTGTATCCAGACCCCTAATGTAACAACTCTCAGTTAAATGGTCATCTCTATTAAAAAGTGTTCTATAGGGGAAAGAAATGTGTTCATTTCAATAAGTAAAGAAAATACATTTCAAACAGTTGGCCACTTTACAAGTGACCTTTGAAAGACCCTCCAAGCTCTTACTGGCATTAATAATGCTAACTGGATGCTCTCAGAAGATACTCACTGATCAATCCACAGTGACTCCACTGCTTCACCCACCCGAAAAGAAAATGATTTTTAGAAATCTGTACTTAAAGTTGGCTCAGCTTGCCTCTTGCAGGATAGTTCATATTGTTTACTCTGGAAATGCCCCTCCCCTCCCTGCACATCATAACGGCTGAGAAAACCCCCACTCAGCCTTCTCCATGTCCACACCCAGCATCAGTGTTAATCGTTGTCATATCCAACTCTGTGAACCCAAGGACTGTAGCCCACCAGGCTCCTCTGTCCATGGGATTCTCCAGGCAAGAGTACTGGAGTGGTTGCCATTTCCTCCTCAGGGATCAAACCCAGATCTCCTGCATTACAGGCAGATTCTTTACCATCTGAGCCACCAGGGAAAACCCAGCAGGGCGAGGAAGACTGGCCCTACTTTCAGTTGATGACCACAGACCTGGGGCCTGCAGAGCTGTGTGATGCTCAAATCCACGGCTCCCCCTTGCCCCCACCAACACACACCCCCCCCATCACCTCCTGTCTCATCCTTGCTCTCAGCTGGTGACTTTCCCTCATTTTCCACTGAGAAGAGGTGGAACAGAACTTCCACGAGCTGCCACATGATATCAGCCCTCCAAGCAGCGCCTGTCCCACACCTGTCTGCATTCCTCCAGGGGAACCCTGTGCCCTTGATTAAGGTCTTCTCCTGGACTGACCTTATCCTCTCTATCTCTCTCCAAAGACACTAACTCCATCAAGTCTTCCTTCTCTTCCCTACAAGTTCTACTTCACCCCTCTTTACTGGATTTTTCTCATCAACATACAAATATGTTGCTAAAGCTCCCAACCTGAAAATACAACAGAAAACCCTTGTGACCCACCCTCCAGTGCTAGTCTCTTTTTAAAAAATTCCCCTTTATAGCTAAATTCCTTGAGACAAGGAGTACCCATTGCCATTCCCATTCTTTCCTTACCCTGCTCCAGTCAAGAGTTCACCCACACTGTGCCAGTGAGACAACTCTTGATAAGCTTTCCAGCTGCCTGTATCAAATGGCCAATTCTCGGTCCTCATCTTCCTTGACTTCCCAGGAACATTTGATACAATCAGCCCTCATCCTTGAAAGACTTTCTTTTCTACTATCTCTAACTTCTGAAGTTAGAAATGTTCCAGGACTCGGTCCTTACATGACCTTTCTCTGTCTACATCCATTTTCTGATCTCATCCACTCTTGTGGCTTTAAAAGCCTTCTGTGTTGTGTTTGGCCTTGGAGTATAAAATGAAGCAGGGCAAAGGCTAACAGTATTGCCAAGAGAATGCACTGGTCATAGGAAACACCATCTTCCAACAACAAGAGAAGACTCTACACGTGGATATCACCAGATGGTCAATACTGAAATCAGACTGATTATATTCTTTGCAGCCAAAGATGGAGAAACTCTATACAGTAAGCAAAAACAAGACCGGGAGCTGACTGTGGCTCAGATCGTAAACTCCTTATTGCAAAATTCAGACTTCAATTGAAGAAAGAGGGAAAACTACTAGGCCATTCAGATATGACCTACATCAAATCCTTACGATTATACTGTACAAGTGACAAATAGATTCAAGGGATTAGATCTGCTAGACAGAGTGCCTGAAGAACTAGGGATGGGGGTTCATAACACTGTACAGGAGGCAGTGATCAAAACCATCCCCAAGAAAAAGAAATGCAAAAAGGCAAAAGGGTTGTCTGAGGAGGACTTACAAATAGCTGAGAACAGACGAGAAGCAAAAGACAAAGGAGAAAAGGAAAGATACATCCATCTGGATGCAGAGTTCTAAAGACTAGCGAGGAGAGATAAGAAAGGCATCCTAAGTGAACAATGCAAAGAAACAGGAAAACAATAGAATAGGAGACTAGAGATCTCTTCGAGAAAATGAGAGATACAAAGGGAATATTTCATGCAAAGATGGGCACAATAAAGGAATGAAATGGTATGGACCTAACTGAAGCAGGTATTAAGAAGGGGTGGCAAAAATACACAGAACTATACAAAAAAAAAAGATCTTAATGACCCAGATAAACACGACGGTTTGATCACTCACCTAAGAGGCAGACATCCTGGAGTGCAAAGTCAAGTGGGCCTTAGGAAGCATCACTACAAACAAAGCTAGCGGAGGTGATGGAATTCCAGTGCAGCTATTTCAGATCCTAAAAGACGATGGTGTTAAAGTGCTGCCCTCAATATGCCAGCAAATTTGGCCACAAGACTGGTAAAGGTCAGTTTTCATTCCAATCCCAAAGAAGGGCAATGCCAAAGAATGCTCACACTACCTCACAACTGTATTCATTGCACATGCTAGTCAAGTAATGCTCAAATTTCTCCAAGCCGGGCTTCAATAGTACATGAACAGATGTTCAAGCTGGATTTAGAAAAGGCAGAGGACCAAGAAATCAAATCACCAACATTCACTGCATCACAGAGAAAGCAAGAGGATTTCAGGAAAACATCTACTACTGTTTCACTGACTACACTGACGCCTTTGTGGATCACAACAACAAACTGGAAAATTCTTAACGAGATGGAAATACCAGCCCACCTGACCTGCCTCCTGAGCACTCTGTATGCAAGCCAAGAAGCCACAGTTAGAACCAGACATGGAACAATGGACTGGTTCCAAATTGGGAAAGGAGTATGTCAAGGCTGTATCTTGTCACTCTGCTTATGTAACTTATATGCAGAGTACATAGAAATGTCAGGCTGAATGAAGCACAAGCTGGAATCAAGATTGCTGAGAAATATCAATAACCTCAGATACACAGATGACACCACTCTTATGGAAGAAAGTGAAGAGAAACTAAAGAGCCTCTTGATGAAGGTGAAAGAGGAGAGTGGAAATATTGACTTAAAATTCAACATTCAAAAAATGATAATCATGGCTTTTGGTCCCATCACTTCATGGCAAATAGATGGAGAAACAATGGAAACAGTGACAGACTTTATTTTCTAGGGCTCCAAAATCACTGCAGATGGTGACTACAGCCATGAAACTAAAAGACACTGGCTCCTGGGGAAAAAAAAGCTATGACAAACCTAGACAGCATATTAAAAAGCAGAGACATTACTTTGCCAACAAAGTTTCATCTAGTCAAAGCTGTGGTTTTTCCAGGAGTCATGTATGGATGTGAGAGCTGGACTATAAAGAGAGCTGAGCGCCAAAGAATTGATGCTTTTGAACTGTGGTGTTGGAGGAGACTCTTGAGAGTCCCTTGGACTACAAGGAGATCAAACCAGTCAGTCCTAAAGGAAATCAATCCTGAATATTCATTGGAAGGACTGATGCAAAGAGGTAACTCAGCAGAAAAGAACCTGATGCTGCAAAAGACTAAAGGCAGGAGGAGAAGGGGACGACAGAGGACAAGATGGTTGGATGGCATCACTGACTCAGTGGACATGAGTTTGAGCAGGCTCCAGGAGACGGTGAAAGACAGGGAAGCCTGGCATGCTGCAGTCCATGGGGTCTCAGAATCAGACACAACTGAGCGACTAAACAGCAACGTTGCTGTTGACACCAACCCAAACCTCTCCCTTGAACTTCAGACTCTTAACGTTCAGAGGAGTATCCAAATTCTCTACTTGGAATTTATAATGCCCCAAATCAAGCTAATTACCCAAATCTGTTCCTCTGTAAATGAAAAGTAGCCTTCCGGTTATTCATGCCAAATCCTAAGAATCATCCTCAACTTTTCTCATTGTCAGACATTCCACATTCAGCCCATCAACAAATACTGTTAGTCCGTCTTCAGAATCCAGATGCTTCTCACCACCTCCACAGTTGCCACCCTGACGCAAGTTACCAGCAGGCTTTGCCTAGGTCACTGCAATACTCTCTTGTTCTGCCTGTTTCCACCCTTGTCTGTCTAGTCTGTTCTCAACACAGCAGCCAAAATGATCCAATCTGGAAGTCAGATTGTCAGTCTTCTGCTAAGAAGTCCTGTAGTAAGTAAATGACAAAGTCCTCCTGATGGCCTCCCAGGCCTGGTGTGGACTCACCCAGCCCATCAGCCACACTGCCGCCTCGGGTCCCTCCGCCTGAAACCCGTTCTTTTCTGGAGGCATGGCTCGCTCTCACTTCTCTTGGACCTCTCCTCCAATTAGAGCGGCCTTACTTTAGACTAAAGTATAATTCTCTCAATACCCA
>SJYC01056573.1:0-30983 GCA_006408675.1 Madoqua kirkii | reverse complement strand
CCC
Source organism: Madoqua kirkii (assembly GCA_006408675.1). NCBI lineage: Eukaryota > Metazoa > Chordata > Mammalia > Artiodactyla > Bovidae > Madoqua > Madoqua kirkii. The sequence goes on along the minus strand of SJYC01056573.1, from coordinate 30,980 downwards.
AGCAGGGCGAGGAAGACTGGCCCTACTTTCAGTTGATGACCACAGACCTGGGGCCTGCAGAGCTGTGTGATGCTCAAATCCACGGCTCCCCCTTGCCCCCACCAACACACACCCCCCCCATCACCTCCTGTCTCATCCTTGCTCTCAGCTGGTGACTTTCCCTCATTTTCCACTGAGAAGAGGTGGAACAGAACTTCCACGAGCTGCCACATGATATCAGCCCTCCAAGCAGCGCCTGTCCCACACCTGTCTGCATTCCTCCAGGGGAACCCTGTGCCCTTGATTAAGGTCTTCTCCTGGACTGACCTTATCCTCTCTATCTCTCTCCAAAGACACTAACTCCATCAAGTCTTCCTTCTCTTCCCTACAAGTTCTACTTCACCCCTCTTTACTGGATTTTTCTCATCAACATACAAATATGTTGCTAAAGCTCCCAACCTGAAAATACAACAGAAAACCCTTGTGACCCACCCTCCAGTGCTAGTCTCTTTTTAAAAAATTCCCCTTTATAGCTAAATTCCTTGAGACAAGGAGTACCCATTGCCATTCCCATTCTTTCCTTACCCTGCTCCAGTCAAGAGTTCACCCACACTGTGCCAGTGAGACAACTCTTGATAAGCTTTCCAGCTGCCTGTATCAAATGGCCAATTCTCGGTCCTCATCTTCCTTGACTTCCCAGGAACATTTGATACAATCAGCCCTCATCCTTGAAAGACTTTCTTTTCTACTATCTCTAACTTCTGAAGTTAGAAATGTTCCAGGACTCGGTCCTTACATGACCTTTCTCTGTCTACATCCATTTTCTGATCTCATCCACTCTTGTGGCTTTAAAAGCCTTCTGTGTTGTGTTTGGCCTTGGAGTATAAAATGAAGCAGGGCAAAGGCTAACAGTATTGCCAAGAGAATGCACTGGTCATAGGAAACACCATCTTCCAACAACAAGAGAAGACTCTACACGTGGATATCACCAGATGGTCAATACTGAAATCAGACTGATTATATTCTTTGCAGCCAAAGATGGAGAAACTCTATACAGTAAGCAAAAACAAGACCGGGAGCTGACTGTGGCTCAGATCGTAAACTCCTTATTGCAAAATTCAGACTTCAATTGAAGAAAGAGGGAAAACTACTAGGCCATTCAGATATGACCTACATCAAATCCTTACGATTATACTGTACAAGTGACAAATAGATTCAAGGGATTAGATCTGCTAGACAGAGTGCCTGAAGAACTAGGGATGGGGGTTCATAACACTGTACAGGAGGCAGTGATCAAAACCATCCCCAAGAAAAAGAAATGCAAAAAGGCAAAAGGGTTGTCTGAGGAGGACTTACAAATAGCTGAGAACAGACGAGAAGCAAAAGACAAAGGAGAAAAGGAAAGATACATCCATCTGGATGCAGAGTTCTAAAGACTAGCGAGGAGAGATAAGAAAGGCATCCTAAGTGAACAATGCAAAGAAACAGGAAAACAATAGAATAGGAGACTAGAGATCTCTTCGAGAAAATGAGAGATACAAAGGGAATATTTCATGCAAAGATGGGCACAATAAAGGAATGAAATGGTATGGACCTAACTGAAGCAGGTATTAAGAAGGGGTGGCAAAAATACACAGAACTATACAAAAAAAAAAGATCTTAATGACCCAGATAAACACGACGGTTTGATCACTCACCTAAGAGGCAGACATCCTGGAGTGCAAAGTCAAGTGGGCCTTAGGAAGCATCACTACAAACAAAGCTAGCGGAGGTGATGGAATTCCAGTGCAGCTATTTCAGATCCTAAAAGACGATGGTGTTAAAGTGCTGCCCTCAATATGCCAGCAAATTTGGCCACAAGACTGGTAAAGGTCAGTTTTCATTCCAATCCCAAAGAAGGGCAATGCCAAAGAATGCTCACACTACCTCACAACTGTATTCATTGCACATGCTAGTCAAGTAATGCTCAAATTTCTCCAAGCCGGGCTTCAATAGTACATGAACAGATGTTCAAGCTGGATTTAGAAAAGGCAGAGGACCAAGAAATCAAATCACCAACATTCACTGCATCACAGAGAAAGCAAGAGGATTTCAGGAAAACATCTACTACTGTTTCACTGACTACACTGACGCCTTTGTGGATCACAACAACAAACTGGAAAATTCTTAACGAGATGGAAATACCAGCCCACCTGACCTGCCTCCTGAGCACTCTGTATGCAAGCCAAGAAGCCACAGTTAGAACCAGACATGGAACAATGGACTGGTTCCAAATTGGGAAAGGAGTATGTCAAGGCTGTATCTTGTCACTCTGCTTATGTAACTTATATGCAGAGTACATAGAAATGTCAGGCTGAATGAAGCACAAGCTGGAATCAAGATTGCTGAGAAATATCAATAACCTCAGATACACAGATGACACCACTCTTATGGAAGAAAGTGAAGAGAAACTAAAGAGCCTCTTGATGAAGGTGAAAGAGGAGAGTGGAAATATTGACTTAAAATTCAACATTCAAAAAATGATAATCATGGCTTTTGGTCCCATCACTTCATGGCAAATAGATGGAGAAACAATGGAAACAGTGACAGACTTTATTTTCTAGGGCTCCAAAATCACTGCAGATGGTGACTACAGCCATGAAACTAAAAGACACTGGCTCCTGGGGAAAAAAAAGCTATGACAAACCTAGACAGCATATTAAAAAGCAGAGACATTACTTTGCCAACAAAGTTTCATCTAGTCAAAGCTGTGGTTTTTCCAGGAGTCATGTATGGATGTGAGAGCTGGACTATAAAGAGAGCTGAGCGCCAAAGAATTGATGCTTTTGAACTGTGGTGTTGGAGGAGACTCTTGAGAGTCCCTTGGACTACAAGGAGATCAAACCAGTCAGTCCTAAAGGAAATCAATCCTGAATATTCATTGGAAGGACTGATGCAAAGAGGTAACTCAGCAGAAAAGAACCTGATGCTGCAAAAGACTAAAGGCAGGAGGAGAAGGGGACGACAGAGGACAAGATGGTTGGATGGCATCACTGACTCAGTGGACATGAGTTTGAGCAGGCTCCAGGAGACGGTGAAAGACAGGGAAGCCTGGCATGCTGCAGTCCATGGGGTCTCAGAATCAGACACAACTGAGCGACTAAACAGCAACGTTGCTGTTGACACCAACCCAAACCTCTCCCTTGAACTTCAGACTCTTAACGTTCAGAGGAGTATCCAAATTCTCTACTTGGAATTTATAATGCCCCAAATCAAGCTAATTACCCAAATCTGTTCCTCTGTAAATGAAAAGTAGCCTTCCGGTTATTCATGCCAAATCCTAAGAATCATCCTCAACTTTTCTCATTGTCAGACATTCCACATTCAGCCCATCAACAAATACTGTTAGTCCGTCTTCAGAATCCAGATGCTTCTCACCACCTCCACAGTTGCCACCCTGACGCAAGTTACCAGCAGGCTTTGCCTAGGTCACTGCAATACTCTCTTGTTCTGCCTGTTTCCACCCTTGTCTGTCTAGTCTGTTCTCAACACAGCAGCCAAAATGATCCAATCTGGAAGTCAGATTGTCAGTCTTCTGCTAAGAAGTCCTGTAGTAAGTAAATGACAAGGTCCTCCTGATGGCCTCCCAGGCCTGGTGTGGACTCACCCAGCCCATCAGCCACACTGCCGCCTCGGGTCCCTCCGCCTGAAACCCGTTCTTTTCTGGAGGCATGGCTCGCTCTCACTTCTCTTGGACCTCTCCTCCAATTAGAGCGGCCTTACTTTAGACTAAAGTATAATTCTCTCAATACCCAACATTTCCTTCTCCCTACTTTATTTTTCTCCATAGCCCTTACCACCATCTGATACACATTTTCTTGTTTATCGGTTCACCATCTTCTCTCACTAGAATTAGTCCCAATACAGACAGCTACATTTGAGTCTTTTGTTCACTGCTCTATCCTCAGTCCCCACAACAGTACCTGACATTCACATATTTATTGAGTGAATGAAATGCAGTTAAAACTCTTGCCACAAATCTAGAAATTCATATTAATTTTTTCTGAGAACATTGCACTGGTTGTATCCCTTGGGTTACAAGGTAATTTTTTGTTTTTCTTACCCACTGCTTGACACTGCTAATCTGTGACATGGAGTATTGTAGAAACGGTGTTGTCTTTTGCCACATCACGTAAGAGCTGCCCAGAAGAGCTAGGTTCCAGATGGGTCTCAGAGATGGAGCAATATATCCATGACTGTCTGAAGGAAAAAAAAAAAAAGTGCATTCGCGTTAAGACATCTATGGGACAAAAGTTTAGAAGTTTCAGTAGTCAAACAGGACTCCTATCTGTGTCTACGTTGTACAGAGGTTTACATGCTTCAGCTTGCCTAGTAAGTAAAGCTACTATAAAACAGTTTAAGGGCCACTTGCTGTATTACATAAATGCAAACTAGGAGCTGTAATGATTCATCTAAAAATCTTCAATCTTTTAATTAGACGGGAATGTCTATCAGTTATATTCTCCACATCACTTTCTGCTTTCATTCTATAGTGAATGTGCTGGTCTTCACCCATCTAGCAGATGTCTTTGTCCTTCTCTGATCCTAGGCGTTAAAGCCAATCAGTGGCAGCATCTGTCACTTTTTTTTGTTTTTTTTTTGACCAAATGAAAAAAATCAAGTGGGTTTTTCCTGTGGTATTGTTTTTGGAACTGTAATGTTTTAAATTCAGCAATAATTTTTAAAAAATTACTTAATATCAGATACTGGGATAGGCAGGGAAACAATGACTATCTTTTGTGACTTTTAGGAACTCTAATTTTAGCAAGTTATTGATGAGCTGTTCATGGACCATCATTTATGTAGTTTGAAAGAGATATTCCTGGTCTGTATTAAATCCCAATAATAGTTTAATATGTGAGGAATACTAACAGCTTGCTTAGGAAATGAACACTTCTTGGCAAAATAATCTTTCGCATAAATTCTGCTCTATGTTGGTAGAACCTGACTTGATTGATTTATAACATATCAGTTCAGAAGGCATTCATTGATTGCTTGGGTGCTTTGGGCAATACAAAGAGAGACCCTAGCTCCTCTTGTTGACAGTGTAGAAAGGCAGCTGACACCTTTCTGAAGAGGGGGAAGATTGGAGAGTAAAGGGCACAGGGAACGGGAGATTTCTTTGGGCTGAAAAAGTTGGGGAAAATGTCACAGAGATGAGATTTAAGCTAAGCCTTGAATTCTTGTGTGTGTGTGTGTGTGCACGTGCACGCACATGTGAGAAGGAGAGACAGACTTCCTTCATCTTACAGTGCCACTCTGAATTTAAATCTTGAGAGCAAAACAAATTAACCACAGAAGAAAAATCAGTTATACAAAATATTGCGAATCGTGAGAGCAACCGAATCTGTGTCCAGCACGAATTCAGGAGCACTGATGCAGGGCCACTTTGGACTTTAGCTGGTTATTCCCCGGTCTTTTATGTGTAACATATTGGGCTCATCTATAGGAAGTTTATGAACTTATTAGAAAAGGTGAAATTTTTTACTCATAATGAAAACTAGACAATTACTTTTTAGGGGAAAAGCAGTGCAGAGCAAGGATATCATAAAATGGATTAGATCTTCTCACTCACCAATTGTAGAGAAAACTGCTCAACAGGCAAAAACTCTGGGTTAATTAAATAATGGGATCTGCTGACAGTTGAATTGCCTACTCCAACATGGATTTTTATTCACTTTATCCAAAACCAAACCTTTTCAGTTATAAGTAGATAACTTTATATATACAGGCTATAAATAGCACCATTAAATGTCTCTGCTGAATTTAAAGTGACAAGAGAACTTGTAGATTTCATTGATGAAAACATGCACTCTATTAAATTATTTGAATCTTCATAGCAACATGTGGAGAAGGCAATGGCAACCCACTCCAGTACTCTCGCCTGGGACTACAGACCCTAGGGACTGTAGCCTGCCAGGCTCCTCTGTCCATAGGATTCTCCAGGCAAGAAGACTGGAGTGGGTTGCCATTTCCTTCTCCAGGGGATCTTCCTGACCCAGGGGTCGAACCTGCGTCTCTTATGTCTCCTGCATTGGCAGGTGGGTTCTTTACCACTAGCACCACTTGGGAGGCCCCCCTTTCTTCCCATTTGCACTTAGCTAAGCAGGGGATTCATCCCTAGAAAACTAGATTGTAAGTATTAGTGGCCTCCTTATTTCAGGCAGTTAAGTATAAGCAAATTCTTCTACAGTATGAGATTCTGATTCTTTGGAACAGGATTTAATCCAAGTTGTCAGAGACCTATAATGAGAACGATCCAAGCTCTGCATTTGAGAAGCACAAAGAGCAGGATCCTACCTCCAGGGCTGTCGGAACACTCGGCCCCTATAATGGAGGGACACAGATGCAGTAATGAATGGAGACGGCAGGGCCTCAGTGCTGTGGGTCTCTCACAGCCTCCAGGCAAATGAGCAGGCTGAGAGAGTGACCCAGGGAGCACTGTGGTGGCCAGATGTCAAGTCTAATGCCTAAGTGCAGGTGCAGAGATGACTTTGCGGTTTTGGAAATTGGATTTGCTGTAAGTGCCAAGTCTCTGAGTGCCAGAGCAAATGGGCTCTGCTTCACTTCAGCTGAGTCACTGGAGAGGCAAGGTTCATTTCTCAGAAGAGACGGCACCACTGCCCGTTAGCTCTGGACCTAAAATGAGATCAGCTCGACTCCACTACAGCCTCCCAGCAAGGCCCCAAGACAGTCGACTCGCCCAGCCCTGGTGCAGAACATGATGCTGGGCATAGCCAAGGCCCTGGATAGGGTCTCATCACTTTAAGTTCCCAAAACCACCACCAGAACCCTCTAGAAACATCTCCTCGGCTCCTGGACTCAACCCTGAAAACTGCACCTCTGTGTGTGGGTCCTGTTACAAAGACCTCCACCTCTTTCGCAGTCGAGCTCTTGCCCTGCCTGCATGTGGGATGGAAGTGGGCAGGTGAAAGGGGCGCAGATAGTTCCTGATGGAGTCACTATCTTGTAATGGAGGAGGAGAACTGGAAAAGGATACTTCTGAATTTTGTTTAAATAATGAGGTTAACCACCGTCGTCGTTAAAGTGCCATTTGGGAAATAAACTTTTAGATGATCATTCTTCTTGAGATTTAGTAATGACACACATTCCTGAATATAGAAATTCCAGAGATGGATATATACCAGGAATCCTGACTGTGTTCAAGGGGCTTTTAAGTTGCTTCATGAGCTTGTAGAGCTGGTAATCCTCTTCCTGTCTCCTCTCCTTCTTAATGAGCTGAGTACATGTCACATTAACGGCTGGTCTGGGTTTTTCCTTCTTGAAAAATACTTGAGCAGAACATGTTCCCAGACGTTTCTTACCTTCCTGAAATAAAGATTTTGGAATTAAAAAGGATGTTTCCTCATCACTTCGCACCCACCCCAAAGTATAAACACAAGACTGGGGAGCTCCCCATACATGGCAGGTATGCCCTGCCCTGCATATGTAGCGGTCTGCTTTGTAGAGTGTCATTTTGGGGCTCACAGTGAACACAACAATCTTCAGCCTTTGCTGTCTCTTAAATTCCTGCTTTCTGATGGTGCCCTTAGGAAAGGAGACTGGGCATTTTCCAAAGAAATACTCACTGACAGCTGTGAGTGCTGCTCGACTCAAAACTCTAGGACAGGTAACTTCCTCTCTGGGACCAATGTAATGCTCAGTTGGAACTCAAGCTTGCAAACTTTGGCCAAGAGGAAGCTGACCTCCATGAACACAAGTGGCAATCCCATCATGCTGCCTGATGAATTTAGTCTTCTTACTCCAATTTTACAGATTAAGGCTGACGATTAAAGAGGAACCTCCTCCACGTGTCACAGCTAGTAGCTAAGTGGTCAGCCAGGACCTGAGCTGTGTCTGTGATGCCGGGGCCCTAGCTCTGGAGAGCCCCAAGATTTAATCTGGAAGAAGCAGAAGCACAAACCACCCCAGAGGGGCTGCTCCAACTATCCACGTGACTGAGGGCTGTTGGCTTATACTCACATTGAAACCTGGGCACGCTGAGTGTTCTGGGATCGCCCTCGCTTACTTTCTAACCCAGAGACACATGGAGCTGGGTACTAGATGCTTTAAGTAGACATCAAGTGCACGACTCATTTCTGGGACAGTCCTTTACCCTTTTAGGTCACTGATTCCTTAATCTAACAATAAAATCCAAGGAACTGCTTCCCTGAAAACTGCATGTTCGCTCAAACCATGCACTGGGCCTATGATTTGAGGAAGCTCATGGCCCGAGTAAACTCCTATAACAACTTGGTCAGCTGACCAACTAAGTTCTTTTCCCTTTTACAGTTATTTGAACTGGGTGGAGTCCCAGTTAAAACAACAACAACAAAAAAAAAGCCCACAAACAAATTGTAATCAAGATTGGATTTACCTAATAAGCTCCCCCTCCTAGAACTAAAGCCAAAACCCCCACAAAAATGGCAATAGTCTTTCCTAATCATCAGTGCCATGCACGGAAATGGTGGAGGGGGCATTCCAGAAGAGGCTTATCAAGGGCAAAGGACAGGGCTGGCACGTGGGCTCCTTTGAGGTCAAAGCTATTTCCAAAGCAGCTGTTGTCCCCTTTTGTTTTATTTTTCTTTTCCCCCCTAGTTGGCCCCACAGAATCAAAGCAGTTGCCTGAAGATGAAAGAACTCTCCTCAGCCCCTCATTAGCTCCCCATGCCCTTCAGAGAAGCACAGCAGGTCAAAATAATCTCATAGTCATTTTCCCTTTCACTTTAACTAACACCTCCGCTGGCAACACAGAAACCAAAAGCACCCTCCTTATGCTTTAAGAAAACGTTAATTCTTAGGTTAATAAGCAAAGTTGGCGTACTGTTGTCCGGTCAGTTCTGAATACTGGCAGGCTTTCTTCCAGAAGCCTCCACTGGAGGGGCCCTGCCTCTCTGAAGCTCTGCCTCCCTGAGGCGCCTTGGTGCTGCTTGCCCACCCGGCAGCCCTGACTCACTGCCACATGGAGAGCTCTGGGCTGCTCCCTCCACCCAGGTTCTGGCTGATGCCTCCCAGCTCGGCCCAGCACTGGGAAGTTCCTCCGGCTCTGATTTCTGTCTGGATCTCCTGTTTACTCTCTTCTGAGAGCAGGGGAAAGGAAACTTGGAGAATCATGGCCTGCTGGGTCACAAGTGGGGAGGCTGAAGGTGCCTGTGGCGTGACAGGCTGCTCTGGGTTGCAGAATACCTCTGCTCAGGGCAGCTCCCGGAGATGGTCTCCCGCTACGCCAGCCCACTAATGAGAAATGTCACCAGCTGACAGGAAAAGAGCAGGCTGGCATTTAGAAGTGAGTCACTCCAGGGATTCTCAGATGTGAGGGAGGGGTAGCGGATGCTAGAGCGCGAAGCACCCTCCTAGCGACAAAGATGGCTGTGTGGACTGTTTTCAGAGCAACCCTGTTTAAGGTCATGAAGTTGTCCTGCCAAGCTCTAGTCTTCGATTCTTGAGAACAAATAGAAAACGAAGCAGGACGGAAAAACACACGCACACAAATAAATCTCCAGGCCTCTATATACACAGGTTTGATCAAAAAGTCTGCTCATGTATTATGGAAAACTCCAAATGAACTTCTTGGCCAACCCAATACTAAGATTCTCACTTTAAAAAAAAAATCCATAAAAGTTGTTAATGGGACACTTCACGAACCATAGCAGCTTACCTCTGTGCTGTAGAATTCTGTGGTAAACACCAGGTCACATTTATATTCCTTCTTCTGATTAACCTGAAGCACAGAAACGGAATTTTAGCCAAGCGGAAGTTCTGTTAACAGAAATCAAATGTGAATATTCATTGGAAGGACTGATTATGAAGTTGAAGCTTCCACACTTGGGCCACCTGATGCAGAGTCAACTCACTGATAAAGTTCCTGTTGCTGGGAAAGACTGAAGGCAGGAGAAGGGGACAACAGAGGATGAGATCATTGGATGGCATCACCGACGCAATGTACATGAGTTTGAGCAAGCTCTGGGAGATGGTGAAGGACAGGGAAGCCTGGCATGCTGCAGTCCATGGAATCACGAACAATCAGACAAGACTTAGCAACTGAGCAACAACTGCTTACTCTCTTGGGATAACATGACATGCAAATGGCAGCTGTAGCACTTATACCTGAATAAACTCGATTTTTTTTTTTAACCAGGAGAAAAGATCTGAAATTCTGGTCTGATCATCCCACTCTGCTTGCTGATTTGACAGCTGCTCACAAACAGGAAGGTAGAGAGGGGGAAACTGGTCCTGATGCTACAAGCTGGCTATGTGGGAGCAGCTAGAGGAGAAACAGAAGTGAGCACACAGGGCGGAGAGAGCTCCTTCCTTCCCCAACCACCGGTGCCCCTCCATGCCCTGTGCTGGGCACCGGGCCTCAGCAGCTCCCCCTCCCGCCGCTCACAGTTGAAAACAGGATCCAGCGACAAAGATGCAGCCAGTAATGATGCGTTTTCAGGTGGTGGTAAGTGAAGAAAGAGTGGTGGCTAAGGAAGGCGTCTGGGGAGGAGCCCCCAACGGAGGTCAAAGGGACGGTGCAGAAGCAGCACCCAGATGCAGGGTGGGCAGGGTGGACCCGCAGGGGAGGCCTGAGGTAGGGGAGCTCTGTGATGGGCTGAGCCAGGGGCAGGGTGAGTGACCACAGCAATCACGGTCTCCACTTTGGAGCTTTCACAGGTAGGCATGCTTCTAAACTTTGGGAATGCATGTTTAGCCTTTTTAAACCTTTGAACTGATTCCAATGCAGAGCTTTAGAGAATACATATCCATATCACTGAAGCCCATTAGGCTGTTCAGAAGAACTTTGTTATTGGCCACCATTTTTTTTTTTAAAGAGCACAATGATCATTCAGTAAAAGGAATGTTTTCTAGAGAAGAAAGGGAGCTTCTGCCACCTGGAGCTGAAGTTATTCTACACAGTGTTAAGATATTCTGGAAACAGCCATTTCCCTTTTGTGGGAGGCGGGAGTGAGGCAGAAACAGCTGCACGGGATCTTAGTTCCCCAACCAGGGATTGAAATCATGTCCCCGTGCAGTGGGAGCACAGAGTCTTAACCACTGAACCACCAGGGAATTCCTTCCGTTTCCTGTGAACTTTAGCCTAGGAACACAAGAACCAAGCATGGTTATTTTAAGTAGACCAGATATTATCCAATCCTATCACAGACTTAAAAAAAAAATAAATTCTGGGAAACTGGAGAATGGAGAGTGAGGATTCTATGGCAATTGTTTATATAAGGAATATTTAAATGTGTGGATATATAGATATTGCTGGGGGTCAAGGGGCACCCAGAGCCCATGCATGAGAGCTGTTTGCTTAGGGCTCATTTTCAATCTCGAAACAAGTTCTAGTGGAAGCTGAAACACTGATTTCACTTAGATATTCATACGAATTACAAAATTCATACACACGTGTCTGTCTTCTTAGCCATTCACTGTCTGCCACCTAGTATGCCAGGCACCAGGGAGATACAAGAAAATGAGACATCCTGTCCAGCCTGACCGGAAACCTGTACCCTGTGGGGACAGGGTGAATCAACAGCCACAGTGGAGGTCTCCTGTGCAGCTGGGGTGCATGTGTGCTGGGCACTCACTCTGGGGAGACTTTCTAGAGCAAGGGGAGCCATGCGAATGGAGGGCAGGGCCTAGCGTTTCAGGGAAGGCTGCAAAGCTAGGGAAAAGGCTGTCTGGCGAGGCTGGCGCAAGGTCACAAAAGCATGTTTTTTGTAAAGAGGACTTGGAAATTGATCCCAAAGTCTGTGGGAACCCCAGTAAAGTAAACATATTGCATCACGCGGCTGCTGTGCAGAGTAAAGCATGACAGAGTTTAGATGGTGCCTTGGTTGGGGTAAAAGTCCAGTGCTCACTATTTTGTATTGTTATAAAACCTATTCAAACCCACAGCTAACATCATACTCAATAGCCAAGAGCTAAAAGCATTTCCTCTAAGATCAGGAACAAGACAAAGCTGTCCACTCTTGCCACGTTTATTCAACATAGTTTTGGAAGTCCTAGCCACAGCAATCTGAGAAGAAAAGAATTAGAGGAATCCAAACTGGAAAAGAAGTAAAACTGTCACTGTTTGTGGATGACATGGAACTATACACAGAAAATCCTGAAGATGCCACCAGAAAATGACTAGAGCTCATCAATGGATTTGGTAAAGTTGCAGGATACATGGAAATTCTCTGACTGTCCAGTGGTAAGGATTTGGTGCCTTCACTGCAGAGGGCCCAGGTTCAATCTCCGGTTGGGTAACTAAGATCCCACAAGTCACAGGGTGGTACACCACCCTTCCCCGCGGAGCTGCAGTATACAATACACAGAAATCTGTTGAATTTCTACATACTAACAACGAAAGATCAGAAAAAATAAGTTAACTATCCTAATCACCATTGCATCAATGCAATCTCTATTAATTAACAATGGCATTTTTCATAGAACAAATTTTTTTTGTAATTTGTAGGGAAACACAAATGACCTTGAATAGCAAAGCAACCCTGAGAAAGAAAAATGGAGCTGGAGGAATCAGGCTCCCTGACCTGAAACTACACTACAGGTACCTTCCCTGGTGGTCCAATAGTTAGGAATCCACCTTCCAGGGCAGGAGACAAGGGTTCAATTGCTGGTCGGGAAACTGGGATCTCACATGCTGTGGAGCAACTAAGTCTATGCACTGCAACTACTGAGCCACAGGCCACAACTCAAAAAGCCCACATAGAATCAAACAATTAGCCTTCCAAGCACACAAGCAGCTCATATAGCTCAGTATCAAAAAAACCAAGCAGCTCAGTCAAAAACCGGGCAGAAGATCTAAACAGATGTTTCCCCAAAGAAGACATACAGATGGCCAAAAAGCACATGAAAAGATGCTCAATGTTGCTAATTATTAGAGACATGCAAATAGTTTTCACCTCACACTGGTCAGAATGGCCATCATCAAAAAGTCTACAAACAATAAAACGCTGGAGAGGGTATGGAGAAAAGGAAAGCCACCTATAAATGTTGGTGGGAATATAAACTGGTGCAGCCACTATGGAGAACAGTATAGGAATTCCTTTAAAAACCAAAAACAGAACTACCATATGACCCAGCAATCCCACTCCTGGACATATACCCAGAGAAAACCATAATCTGAAAAGATACCTGCCCCCAGTGTTCACCGCAGCACTGTTTACGATAGCCAAGACATGGAAGCGACCTCAATGCCCATCAACAGAGGAATGAAGAAGATGTGGTACATACATACAATGGAATACTACTCAGCCGTAAAAAGAAGGAAATAATATCGTTTACAGCAACATGGACGGACCTAGAGATTGCCATGGTGAGTGAAGCAAGTCAGAGAAGAACAAATATCATATGATACTGCTTATATGTGGAATCTAAAAAATGATAAAAAATGAACCTATTTACAAAACAGAAATAGAGTCACAGATGTAGACAACAAGCTTATGGTCACCAAAGGGGAAATGAGGAGAGAGGATAATGTGGGAGACTGAGATTGACATATTCATACTGCTATATATAACTAATAAGAACCTAATGTGCAGCACACGGAACTCTTCTCAATACTCTATAAATCACCTGTGGATACATGTTGATGTACGGCAAAACCAATACAATAATGTAAAGTAATTAGCCTCCAATTAAATAAATTTATATTAAAACAGAGTGGATATATGCATATGTATAACTGATTTACTGTGCTGTATGGCAGAAGCTAACACAACATTGTAAATCAACTATACTCCAATAAAAATTAACTGAAAAAAACCACATCAGGGAGAGAAAGAACTGTGCTGGGAAGCAGGATCTGGCCCAAGGATGAGACTATGGAAGGCTGAGATCCAGACTCCATCTAGCTTGTGCTGCACTCAGTATGCCAGCAAATTTGGAAAACTCAGCAGTGGCCACAGCACTGGAAAAAGTCAGTTTTCATTCCAATCCCAAAGAATGTTCAAACTACCCCACAAACTGCACTCATTTCACATGCTAGCAAGGTAATACTCAAATCCTTCAAGCTAATCTTCAACAGTATGTGAACCGAGAATGTCCAGATGTACAAGCTGGGTTTAGACAAAGCAGAGAACCAGAGACCAAACTGCAGACATCCGTTGTATTGCAGAGAAGGCAAGGGAATTCCAGAAAGACATCTACTTCTGCTTTATTGACTACGGTAAAGCCTTTGACTGTGTGGATCACGACAAACTGTGGAAAATTCTTAACAGAGATGAGAATACCAGACTACCTAACCTGCCTCCTGAGAAAGCTGTATGCAGGTCAAGAAGTAACAGTTAGAACTGGATATGGAACAACAAACTGCTTCAAACATCAGCCTAGTGTGCTACAGCTCATGGGGTCACAGAGTCAGCCAGGACCAAGCAACTGAAAACCAACAGCTTGTTTTTACTTTGGTTTCCTCCTGTCTGGAGCTCGCAGAGAACAGGCAAGGCTGTATATTGTCACCCTGATTATTTAACTCATATGCAGAGTACATCATGTGAAATGCTGAGCTGGATGAAGCACAAGCTGGAATCAAGATTGCCGGGAGAAATATCAGTAACCTGAGATATGCAGATGACACCATGCTTATGGCAGAAAGGATCTAAAGAGCTTTTTGATGAAAGTCAAAGAGGAGAGTGAAAAAGATGGCTTAAAACTCAACATTCAAAAAACTAAGATTATGGCATCCAGTTCCATCACTTCATGACAAATAGGTAGGGGTAAAAAATAGAAACAGTGACAAGACTTTATTTTCTTGGACTCCAAAATCACCGCAGGTGACTATAGCCATGAAACTAAGACATTGGCTCCTTGGAAGAAAAGCTACGACAAACCTAGACAGTGTGTTAAAAGCAGAGACATTACTTTGCCAACAAAGGTCTACATCAAAGCCATGGTTTTCCCAGAAACTATGTATGGAAAAGTTGGACCATAAGGAAGGCTGAGTGGTGAAGAATTGATACTTTTGAACTGTGGTGTTGGAGAAGACTCTTGAGAATCTCTTGGACTGCAAGGAGATCCAACCAGTCCATCCTAAAGGAAATCAGTCCTGAATATTCATTGGAAGGACTGATGCTGAAGCTGATGCTACAATACTTTGACCTGATGCGCAGAACTGACTCACTGGAAAAGACCCTGATGCTGGGAAAGACTGAGGGCAGGAAGAAAAGGGGACTACAGAGGATGAGATGGTTTGATGGCATCAACTCAATGGACAATAGTTTGAGCAAACTCTGGGAGATAGTGAAGGACAGGGAAGCCTGGCGTGCTGCAGTTCATGGGGTCACAAAGAGTCAGACACGACTGAGCGAATGGAAAACAACAGCTTGTTTATACTTTGGTTTTCTCCTGCCTGGAGCTCATAAAGAACCGTTAAAGAGTGTAAGTGGGACCTGCATGAAAGCAGCTGAACAAGGGGCCCCATACATCTGTCTCCAAGTTTCCTCGACACCCCACCTGAGTTAGAAGAACACAGAGAACACCCCCCTGAGCCACGCGGACACCACAGCTGAGACTCACAGAGGCAGTAGTTCTGTGTGCCGCCAGGTCTAAGGCTTGAACTGCTCGCTGTACCAGCCCTGCAGACCTCCCACCTGCTCCACGCATGACCTAGGAGCCTGCCCTTCACCTCCACTTGGGGGCCTGGGGTCAGCCCCCTTCATAGGAGTCAGGATGCCCCTCAGGCTGCTAGCTGGGGGTCAGCAGACCTGGTGGTACCACCTTCATGCTCCAGGACATGGAAGAAGGCCAGGAAGCAGCTGGATGTCAAAAAGGAGATTCAGTGGAGGTGGCGGTGAAGCTGTGGCATTTCCTGTCATGCCCCCGGGAAGGCAATACTGAGAACAATCTTAAGGACCACCCACCTTTCCATAACTAATAAACTGGGCACACTTATTTGCTATCCACAGAAATTCACAAAAGCCTGCTTTTACCTTGATATAATTGTGCATATTTCAAATAGAGTACTTAAGACATTATTTGACTCTAATTTTTTTTGAAAACACATGGAGGCTAAATGAGGAGCTGTTACAAGTCCAAGCTCGCTCTGCTCATCATGAGATGAGTCAAAGAATCCTAGACGAGGTGTTGGGATCAGGAAGGGACTGTATTCGGGAGCCGGCTGACTGAGAAGATGGCAGGCTAGCATCTCAAAATAGCCGTCTTGTTGGGGCCGGGCTGCCAGGTTATTTTATGGATCAGAGCTGGGGGGAGGGGGGAGGTGAGGAAACGAAGTAAAAAGCTATTCAATCCTTGTACATGTGCCCTGTCGTCTCAGGCAGGGTGATGCTTTTGCTTCACTTCTTTCACAGGTGGGCGGCTCAGGTTACCTCCCTGAGGCAGACCACCTTGTACACTTACAACAGTAAAAGCTGCAAAATAGAAGTTAAAGTTGCATGAGCAGATCCAGAGTAAACTCAAAACTAACCTTTCCCAGTTACAGCACCAGCTGCTACTCTTTGCAGGGAAAGAAGCATCTGGAGTAACCAAGGCTGTGAGCTGAGTCAGGATGGAGCTGTCCTTTTGAAGAGTAATTTTCCTTCCTGATTTGCTCTGCTTCTTTTGTATTAATCAGGCACTTTTAAAAACATCTACATTTCGTCCCAAATGGGATTTTTATATTTGTGGTTGTACTTGATCATTTATCAAGACTGAGTCCCTTTATCTCCCCGAAAGCCCTCTCCCAGCTCCCTTCCTCTGAGTCACCAGTTCCTCTGAGGCCACGTTGCTGGTTAGTAATTTTCCTTCCTGATTTGCTCTGCTTCTTTTGTATTAATCAGGCACTTTTAAAAACATCTACATTTCGTCCCAAATGGGATTTTTATATTTGTGGTTGTACTTGATCATTTATCAAGACTGAGTCCCTTTATCTCCCCGAAAGCCCTCTCCCAGCTCCCTTCCTCTGAGTCACCAGTTCCTCTGAGGCCACGTTGCTGGTTCTCCAGAGATAAGGTGGCAGCCTTGGAAGACCAGTCAGGGCCATCGGGGATGAGTGTCGCACGCTCAGGCCACTGTAGGGCTGTGTTCCCTTGGCTGTCTCTGATTAAACTGTCCTGTGATGAAGAGGTCTCTGCAGTTCAAATGCACCCCAGGAGTTCTGAACGCAAAACAGGGCTGGGAGCAGGAGGACAGGGAAGAGAGGGTCACAGCCGCCCTCAGGGCAGTCAGGGCACAGGAGGAGGACTTCAAATAGTTCATGGTACAGCTGATTATTTGACCGTGGATAATGTAGGAGCTATGAAAGGATAACTGGAGAAGTGATCTAGTCTGGGGACCAGAAAAGTGACATCTGAGCTGAACTCTGAAGTTAAGAAGGAATTAACCTTGGGGATATCAGGATGATGGTATGTGTGCACATGTTCATTGTGTCTGACTCTTTGAGACCCCATGGGTTGTAGCTCACCAGGCTCCTCTGTCCATGAGATTTCCAATTCAAGAATACTGGATAGCCACTCCCTTCTCCAGGGGACCTTCCTGACCCAGGGATCCAACCTGCCACATTGTAAAGCAGATTCTTTACCATCTGTGCCATCTGGGAAGCAGGATGACTGTGAGGGGCTGGCAAACATTCCACACAGAAGGATGTGGGATGAACCAAGGTGGGGATGGCAGAAATGCAGGGAAGAGTATGGTGGACAGATGCGGACGTGAACTAGCAGGTCAGCGTGGTCAGCTAAATACATTATTCAGGTCAGAAATAATCACTAGAATTCACATTTTGTGTTAGTACAACGTTATTAATCTACCATCATTTAAAGGATGCTTATATGTATAGAACAATAACATATACCCTCTAGGGCCTGTGCTAGGTGAGGCTCTAAGCATATCACATGTCTTACCTGGGTTAACAGAGCTCGGAAGGCCTGTACACAAGTGAGTAATCATGAGATGCAGCTAAAGAAGCAGGGAGGGACCAGTGCACAGCTGTTACATTGGCAATAAATGAGAAAGTGCATGAGGCCAACCTGTTGGCCAAGGCTGGGGGTTCATGGCTGGTGGAAAGTAGCCCAGTGCAGCCTGGCTGGGGGGCAGCCTGGCTGGGGGGCAGTCTGGATGACTCAGTCAAATCAAGATTATGATCCAATAACTACTTCCAGGTGCGTATCCCAGAGAAACGGTGATACTGTAACAGGGGACTTATGGGAGGATGTTCCTTGAGGCATTCTGTGTGTGGTGGAAAGTTGGAGACAACCTGCTGTGCCTCCCTGGGGGGTAGGCAGGTAGAATGGGGGCGCTATGCAGAAGGGCAGGAGGAGAAGGGGGAGACAGAGGATGAGCTAGTGGGGCGGCATCACTGACTCGATGGACATGAGTTTGAGCAAACTCTTGGAGACAGTGAAGGACAGGCAAGCCTGGCATGCTGCAGTCCATGGGGTCGCAGAAAACTGGACATAACTTAGCAAATGAACACCAACCACAGTCATGGTGGGGAGAGGTAGCCAACTAGCCATACTCAGAACAACTGAGAGAGGCCCTCAAGGCAGGAAGTGAAAACAGCAGACACAGGAAAATGCACAGCACACCACTTACAAAAATGTTTTAAATAAAAATTTACACACACAGCAACAATATCTCTCATAAGAACATTCACAGGGACTTCCCTGGTGGTCCAGGGACCAAGACTCAGTGTTCCCAATGCAGGGGGCATGCGGTTTGATCCCTAGTCAGGGAACTAGACCCCACAGGCTGCAACTAAGACCCGGCGCAGTCAAATTAAAAAGAAGAAAGCAGACAGAAGAAAATGCATCAGCCCTCCTCCTAGTCCCCCAAGGGAGGTGGGAAGAATGGTGCAGACAGAGAATGTCCCCTACCATATCAAACAAAAAATACTGCAGCCTTAAAGCCCCTACAGTGCGCCCTGAGGGGGACTCAGGAGGGAGAAAAGCAGGACACTGGCCCTGAATAGTTGAGGAGTCTATCAAGGAATGAGTCCAGACTCCTGCATCTTCCCATACATACACAAGCTCTAAACTCTAACTTGAAATGTCTGTATTTGTGAATAACAGTAATTTTGTCATCTTTGGATATTTGACATTTCCCTCCCCAGAAAAAACTCCTACATCTCCTGGCTCCTCCCTCACCTCTTTGAAACAGTCCCTCAGCACAGTCTGAGAGGCTGTATCCTGGGCTATCGTCCTCAGTGAGTCCACCAAAGGAAACAAACTTCTCAACTCTTAGGTTATATGTTTCTTCAGTTGGCAGATCTGGTGGCCAATGAAGGGACCCAGGGCAGGCTTCTCTGCTTCACCAGGATCCGGAGCTGAGGCGCCAGCAGCGGCCTCTTAGCCCGGCCTGCCTCCTAAGAGAGAGTCGCAGTGAAAATGACAAAAAGAGGAGTGAGGTTTTTTCTTTCCCTTTCCTGACAACAAAGAAGATTAAACACAACAGTGAGCAGGCCTGAACATGCCCTAGTTTTTCTTTTCTTTTCTTTTCTTTTTTTTTTACTTTAACTGCTCCTAACTCTGCAGGTCTGCAAAGAAGTTTGCTTTTCTGCCTTCTAACTGCAGCTGTGCTGTGCTGTGATAGTGCTTAGTCACTCAGTCGTGTCCAACTCTGTGACCCCAGGGACTGCAGCCCTCCCGGCTCCTCTGTCCATGGGAATTTTGAACAAGGCAAGGATACTGGAGTGGGCTGCCATGGCTCCTCTGGGGGATCTTGCCAACCCAGGGATCAAGCTCAGATCTTCTGCATTGCTGGCAGATTCTTTGCCATCTGAACTAGCAGGGAAGGCCAATAATACTGGAATGGGTAGCCTATCCCTTCTCCAGGGGATCTTCCTGACCCAGGAATTGAATCGGGTCTCCCTGATTGCAGGTGGATTCTTTACAAGTTGAGCTACCAGGGAAGCCCCTGCAGGAGCTAAACTTCACACCCATTTTCCTTTGACCTGTGTTAAATGCATCCTGTACCTGGTGTTTACCCTTACAACACTCTTCCCCTTCTTTTTACAGAACAGTATGAAGGCCACAGAGCCAGCCAACCGCCAGACTCAGTGACTGGGTTACTGACGCAGCCTGACTGCCTTTGAAACAATGCAAGAGGTAAAAATCAAGATGCTAACCCTTTTGTTCCTCATCCCCGACTCCCGACTGGGAGCCCTCCTGTTCTATAAGCCCCTAGACTCCTCATAGCGCAGGGGAGGGGGAGGGGGCACACAGATCTTGAGGCATAAGCCTACTGCGTTCCCCTCTCCACCGGCTGAGAATTAAAGGCACCTTTCTATTTCCTTGAAGCTCTGTCTCCATATCTTTTGTTTGGCTTCAGTGGGCAGAGAAAGCTAAGATTTTGGCAGGTGACAAGAGTACAGACAAATGTGGGTGAATCTCTCCTGGCCTGTAGCTCTCCCAGCAGTGGCTGAGGGTCCTAAGTTTTACTCGGTGGTGTTAACCTCCTCTTGCCTCCAAGATTATCCTGAAAACTTAGTTTCAGGAAGAGGTACCTGGGTTATCCTAGTTGAAAGACACTGAGTAGGGTTGGACTGTGTAATTAGGTGGGAAGCTGGCCTGTTGTTTTAACTTGGATTGGCTATTTTAATAGAGTTTTTCAGAGTAAAATTGAAGATATCTCCTGAGAGCTTTCAGCTCCAAGGAAGGAAATCTCCCAGTGGGCTTGTGGGAGTGCTGGAAGCACGTCCTCATACCGTGCAGCCGTCCCTATCGGGAAACCCACACATTTTAATTAAAAACTTGCTCTGTCGGGGATGAGCCCACGAGCTGGTCACTCAGTGATGGGAGCACTCAGAGTGGTCTTACACTGCCAGAAGGAGAAACTGAGACACTGGGAGAGCTGGGCCGACTCTAGGGTGACATCTAGCGGAGTGAAGCTTACAAACAGCACGCAGGTCCAGACAGGACTGCCACTAGCATTTATTTTATCTCGACAAACTGACTTCACAATGCGGAACAAAGCTTTCAAAACAAAAGAGCGATAGACTGCCAGCCTCCAACTAACACCCCGGCCAGGTTCATGTACAACTCGTATGGAAATTTATACTTGCAAATACTCACTTGACTGGAAGAACCATACTAGGAGCTCTCAACCTAAAACGGTCAAACTGGGGCTCTTTTACCATTCCGAAACTCATTTTTCAGGTGCATGCAGCTAGAAAGAGCCTACTCGATAAAATATCTTTCAGAATTCAGAAACAAAAGCCCCTCTAGGAGAAACTTGCATTTCTCTCCCTGTGTCTTTAAGATGCAAATGTTCTACCTGATACTCCTAAGAGAGTCTCACATTCCAGCCCACGGAACAGACTGGGCTTCTGAGAAGACCTCCTCCGGCTAAGGGAACTCTAGGGGCTTCAGTCACCTTAACCTTTGCTGCGTCTACCTGTACAACAAAGATCTTTACTTTCTTAGACTGTTTTGGGGAATGTGTTCATCATCCGGTTGTGTCTGACTCTTTGCCATCCATGGACTGTATACCAGGCTCCTCTGTCTGTGGAATTCTCCAGGCAGTACTGGAGTGGGTTGTATTCCCTTCTCCAGGGGGGCTTCCTGACCCAGGAAGTCTATAGGGACAGACTAAAATGGATACAGAAAGCTGTAGAAGATTTGTGGAAAGGCTGCTCTGACAGTTATTCTGTGTATGGTTCCCTTTGGATTGAATTTAATTAGATAAGTAAATTTGGTTGTTGAGGGTGGGCTGGTGCAAGACTGGAGTTAGGTTTTCTCTCTCTTTTGTAAGAACAGAGTTTTCTTAAGAACTATTTTTGGTAACAGATTGTGAGTAGCTCTGCCTTCTACATGATCTGTCATTTGCCTTAAATATCTTTTATTGTCTCTTTGGTTGAGTGAATAAGCATTGCTTCAGTGACTTATGATCCTATTTGACCAAGTGTTTTAAAAACGATGTTTTTTTAAAAAAGAACAAACTTCCCAAATATCAAATTCTAATTAAGATTCTTTTGACCCCCAGCTAACTTTGAGGTGCTTCAAAGGACCCCTGAAATGTCCCAAAGAGAGAGATTAAACTAATTAAGTTTATCTGGCATGTTAAATTACATGGGTAACAACTATCTCGACAGACTGACTTTATACTGGGGAACAAAGCTTTCAAAACAAAAGAGCAATAGATTGCCAGCCTCCAACTAACACCCCAGCCAGGTTCATGTACAACACATATGGAAATTTATACTTGCAAATATATACTTACACTATCAACTAAGTGTAGCAAAACCTTCATCTTTCATGGGTAAATGTCATTAATGTAGTCATTTCAAAATTTTTACAGAATTCCTAAAAATCTGATGTGTCCTAATATGCTGTTATCAGTCATTATCTTTAAAAGGTTGTACGCCACAAAAATAACTAAATTT
Source organism: Madoqua kirkii (assembly GCA_006408675.1). Classification (NCBI taxonomy): domain Eukaryota; kingdom Metazoa; phylum Chordata; class Mammalia; order Artiodactyla; family Bovidae; genus Madoqua; species Madoqua kirkii. The sequence goes on along the minus strand of SJYC01056573.1, from coordinate 8,659 downwards.
CTTGTCAATTATTTTGTAAACAGATCTTTAACCATGCCATTTTAAGTCTTTTGTCATTTATAGACAGTCACTGTTTTACTCTCATGCTTTTACAAAATGAGGATTTTCAAGAGGATTCATAAGAAGAGCTTTTTGACAAATTTGTTTCTGATAACTTTGAGATCATACCACTGAACTCGTAAGAAATTACAAAACTCTAATGGAAAACCTAATGACTTCATCTAGATCAACTGGAATTACACAGAACTGAATGAACTGATAAATATGATTTATAATTTTATGACTTTTGAAATATTCTAATTTTTAATGTTTGTTTTCCAGAAAATCTTTCATCTTATACTCTTTTTGATCGGCAACAACCTGATAAAATAAACCTTTGTAAACAAAGATGAAACATTTATCTTTTTTCTCTACACACAATCCTTCCAAAATTTGGCTTATCCAGCTGGTTCCCCTGTGGGGATGGCTTATTGTGACCAGGTTACAACTAGCTACACTAATCATTGTTTTAATTTTTTCTCTTGTTGTTTTCAAATTATTTATGCCTTGTGTCTTTCTCTGCTGTATTTTATTAATGTTACTAGCTGTATTACCTATATTCTATTTCATAAGACTCTTGTCTCTTTCATTACCCAATGCATAACCAGGCCACTGAAAAAAATTAATGATGGCTAAATGTCTTGAGGCAATCGATCACATATATAACTCTATATGAAATAACTGCAACAGTAATATTCTAGATATGGGAAGAGGCAACAAGTGAAAACATTTCCTGGATAATAATTGACTAGTAAAATGGGCAATTCAGAGGATTTTAGCTAACCAACAGGGCCTCATCCAAAAAATTTAGCACACTGAATAAGCTATCAACAGAATCCTCACCTGATCTAGGAGTGAGCTTTCCTAGAGCCAAGGGACAAAACTGGTCATGGATGCCTCCCAACTGTTGGTCAGATTTATGACCAAGCAGGTGCTGTGGACAAAGAGCACTGCCTGCCATTTCAGTAAACCAAGGATACTGCAGCCTTAAGACCCCAAAGTGGACCCTGAGAGGAAACCAGGAGGGAGAAAAGCAGGATGTTGCTCCTAGATAGTTAAGATGTGCATCAAAGGAATGATTTCAATGAGCCCAGACTCCTGCATCTTCCCATACACAGACAAGCACTAAAATCATTAACTTGAGGTGTCTGTCTTAGTGATAGCAGTAATCTTTGGATGTTCAGCTACACGTTTGTTTCTTCTTTTCCAGCAAAAACTCCTACAGCTCCTAGCTCTTCCCTTACCTCTTTGGAACAGTCCCTCAGAGCAATCTGAGAAGCTGTATCTGGGCTACTGTCCTCAGTTAAGTCCACCAAATAAAACAAACCTCTCAACTTCCAGGTTCTGCTTTTGTTTGTTTGTTTTTTTTCAGTTAACAATGGGAAAGGAGATAAAAGAGAATAACCAATCATCAGAGAGGGGTCTCCAGGGAGCAAAGGTGATGAGGGTTTACTCCCTCAGCTTTGTACCTGGGACCAACAAGTACAAGAAGTTAACTCCAAAGTAACTTGGTATGGATGTCTCCACCCTGAACCTTAAACTTCTGTCTTTGACCTGTATGTTGGTGTGACCAGGTCTGTGAGTGCAGTAAACTGCTTACTGTAGTGATTTTGAACCTAGAGGCTGTGCACCTGGGATGAAGCTGAGGTCCCAAGTTCAGGTGGTCCTCCCCTGCACTGAGAACACATGTTGCTACACGTGGTACATGGTACAAAGCACGTGGTACAAAGCTAATCCATTCATTAAAAGATATATTCTTTAAAAGCTGGACCTTTTTTAAGAGCCAGGTCTGTCGGGAAGGGGAAAGGCAGGTCTGGCTTCCCTGATGTGAGGCATGTTCCCACAGAGAGGATCACAGGGCTGTTCCTCCCATCTCACCTTGCCAAAACTGCCCATCTGCAAACAGATTAGGAAGCTCCACAACCCTCTCTTAAAGCATGGCTCGGGGCACAGCACCTCATTCTAATCTTTTTATATAAACAAAAAGTCAGCAAACAAAGCAATTGACCGTGTGGCTGTATAACCTGAAGGAATGAATTAGCAACTCTTTGCTACAGGTTTCTAATTACGTATAAAAGAGGACTTAAGTACTATAGCCTAGAAGTAAATGCATTACACAGTCAAGGACCGCCAATGATGTGGTTCATGTTCTAATGTTTTCTGTGTGTTCTGTCAATTTTATAGGTTTCTTGGTTTTTGTCCCCAAAGGCCACAAACAAGGATAGTCCCCCGCAGCCACCCTCTCTCAGGATAGGCTCTTTAGAAAAGTGACCAGCACTTCGATTTGGGGCATCCCTGGTGGCTCAGATGCTAAAGTATCTGCCTGCAATGCGGGAGATGCAGATTCGATCCCTGGGTTGGGAAGATCTCCTGAAGAAGGGGATGGCAACCCACTCCAGTATTCTGGCCTGGAGAATTCAATGGACAGAGGAGCCTGGGGGGCTGCAGTCCACGGGATGGCAAAGAGTCAGACATGAGACATGACTGGGAGACCAACACTTCTCTTCACGTGGAGTCATTTGGGAGGGAAACAGGCCACTTTAAAAGTCCTGTTTAACAGACTACCAGAGAATGCCTTCAAAGTACAACTCATCCCACTAGATATTGTTTTATAAATAAAAAAATGCTCCTCAAACGTCTATCAAATCAATGTTGAGCATTTATTCAGGGACTGTCTATAAAGCATCCTCCTAGCCACTCGGCAGCATCATGATAAAAGCAACATGTCAAATATACTGAACTCTCACTACATGCTTCATGTGGCTTGACACAGTGCCCAGGAAGTACTTAACACAGCACTAGAGTCCTTTCAGGGAAATACTGATCTTATCCCCATTTAAGGATGAAGAAACTGAAGCACTTGCCCAGTGTTAAGGAATTAAGTCCCAGAGGTACAAGTAGTGAAGCTTGCCTCCAGACCCCTGTTCTTCCCTTGTATAGTGCAGAGGTCACACATATAGACCCAGTCACTCCCTCTGAGAAAGGGCAGAAGGAAAGCTGCCTGGGCTGTGTATGGGAAGTGTGTGTGTGCGAGGTTTGAGAAAGGGAAGGAGGGACAGAGACATTGACAGAGCTTGACTGTGCTTATAATCATGCTTCCTGTAGACAAGATAGTGAAGACCTTCTGGAAGGGAGATGCCAGGCAGGGTGTGTTCTGTTTCCTAAGGCTGCTCTAATGAAGTACCACAAACTGTGTGCCTTAACAGGACAGACACGAGTTCTTTCACAGCTCTGAAGGCTACAAGTCCAAAATCAAGGTGTTGTCTAGTCCCTCTAAGGCTCTGGATAGAATCCCCTCTTGCCTCTCTGAGTTTCTGGTGGTGGCAGGCAAACCTTGGTGTTCTTGGCTTGCAGCTATATCACTCCAGTCTCTGCCTCTGTCTTTAAATGGTGTTCTTCTCTCTGTATCTTCACATGACTTTCTGATAAGGTCATCAGTCACTGGGTTTAGGGCCCATGCTAACCCAATATAGACTTATCTTAATTACACCTGCAAAGACTCTGTTATTTCCAAGTAAGGTCGTAATCACAGGTACAGGGGTTAGGGCTTCAACACAGCTTTTTTGTGGGCACAATAACCCATAGACGTATGAAAGTGAGGATTATCCAGGACTCTGGAAGGAGGCCCTGGACGCACCCTTTCAGGCAAGGCTTAAGTGGATGCTTGAGTCAGTGCAGCACACGAACAGGAATCTCCAGGAGAACGAGGGAATGGAGACAACCTGGGAGAGAGAGGGTGAGGGCCCTCGGGACAGGAAGAGAGGTGAGCAGCCAGGCTGGGGAGACCAGCAGGTTAGTGACAAGGATACTTGGAGTGGAGGTTACCATGATGGGTGGGGCCAGATTAGAGAAGGTGTCTTCAGGGACTCTATTCTAGAGCAATGGGTCTCAAACTTGAGCTGGAACAGAATCTCCTGAGGGCGTGCTAATGAAGACACTGGCCCCACCAGTGTCTTATGGGGCTGGCCCCACTCCGGTTCTGACTCAGTAAACCGGGGGCGGTGCTTAAGCCCCTGCATTTTCACCAGTTCCAGGGGATGCTGTGGTTGCTGGTCCTGGGACCACACTTTGAGAACTCTCTGGCACTGAAGTTCAGAGGGAGGGACAGGAAGTAAACACTAGAGGTGGTCACTAGAAGACAGACGAGCAGGGGATGAAGGACATGGCCATTGATGCTATCCTGAGGCCTGAGGAGTCTCCTATCATGAGACTGAATGAAATGGAGGCATGTTATCGCAAATTCTGATCCACCTGGGGTCTCTGGCAAATCAGGTCATGATGCCTTACAAAGTTCAGGGGACAGGTATACCCTCTTTTTCAGGGGATGCAGCTGATAAACTCCATGATGACGTAGGATGTGCTGTTTTTCAAGCAGGGATATTTGCAGTAGGTAGTCTGGATTAAAAAGAAATGAATGGATTATGGTTGTATTAAGGGTTAAAGGAGATAAGTTTATTTTATTACTGATATATTTATTTATTTAGGCTGCACTGGTTTTAGCTGCAGCATGTAGGGTCTTCAGCCTTTGCTGTGGTATGTAGAGTCTAGTTCCCTGACCAAGGATTGAATCTGGGTCCCCTGCACTGGAAACTCTGAGTCTTCTCCATTGGACCACCAGTGAATGTGTGCGTGCTAAGTCACTTCAGTCGTGTCTGACGCTTTGCCACCCTAAGGACGGCAGCCCGCCAGGCTCCTCTATCCACGGGATTCTCCAGGCAAGAATACTGGACTGGGTTGCCATTTCCTTCTCCAAGGGATCTTTCTAACACAGGATCAAACCTGAGTCTCTTACATCTCTTGCATGGCAGGTGGGTTCTTTGCCACTAGCATCACCTGGGGAGTCCCTAGACCACCAGGCAAGTCCCTAAAATTGTTTTTGAAGACAATTCACCCCTTTGCTTCCTGTTACATGGGTAGCGACTTGGCCATGTAATACAATTATATCCAGCAGTTAAAAATCACAGATTCCAAAAGTGACCCCATAAGTTGTGTCTCAAAGGCTGTTTTCTGTAAAATACAAAGCTTTTGTTTTCATGTCAGTGGGATCAAAGATGTTTCCTCCAGCACATGTCCAGACTATCATTATATTAGATACTATACAATGCTTGCTTGCCTATTTAAAAGTCACTGAAATATGGGGTGCAAGTGGATGGAGAATAGGCATTTATTATTCTAAGAGCACATGTTAATAAACCTAACATCCTCTTTAAACTCAATCAAATCCAACAAAAACCTGGGCAAATGGAGGAGTAGGACAGGTACCCAGAGAAATCTTGCTGCCAGCTGCTGTAGGGAATGCAAAAATGCTGTGACTCTTGGAGTCTCTAAAGACAAGATTCTGCCCAAAGCTCATCTCTACAAAGAAAGCCTTTGAGAATTGCCTGGCGATCCAATGGTTAGGAATTCCCACTTCCACTGAAGGGGGTGTGGGTTTGACCCCTGGTTGGGGAACCAAGATCCTACATGCCATGTGGTATGGCCAAAAAAAGAAAAAGAGAACTCTACGTTTTAGGGAAAGACTGTCTCATGTTTTTCCTCCCTGCTGTTGGTTTCTAGGCACAGTCCCTTCCTGTGGCCTTAGAGTCAGCAGTGATAGCCTTAAACTTCATGTTCCCACACCGAGGGAGTGGGCGGCGGGGACAGGCCAGTTGTCCAGAGCTCAAAGCTGATGCTAATCTCCCCCTCGGGAGCACAGTGAGCTTCACTGACCTAACAGACTCGGCTTCTAAATGTCCCCTCCAGGCTTCACGTTTGGTAAGAAAACATAAATGTCATGCCATTCCAGGAAAAGCAAACTTCTTCATTTTATAAGGTTAGTTTTATGAGTCAGGCTTAGTTGGAGACAAGTAAACAACTCATTTGTGGATAAAAATTGCTGCGCTGCACTTATGTTCTGGACAGGAAGAACATTAGTGTATTACATTATACCCTGGAGTTATTTCATTGCATTTTCCTTTTCTCGGCAATGCCAGATAAGGTGAATGCAAGGTATGGAGCAAAAGTCAGTGACCTTCAGATCAGGCCCTATCCCTTGGGGATGAAGGAGATCTCTGCCTTGGACACTATCAGGCTAAGGAGTAGTGGAGAGAGACCGGCAGACTACTATGTGTTAACCTGTTTGCCAACTCTGGGGATGAGTTCTTGACCCTCCCCAAAGAGCTAGAGTGGGAGGGGTCAGAGGCAGTGTTCCCCTCTGCTTCCCCTCTGGCCCAGGATGGGGCTCCTCAGGAAAGGCTGATTGTGAGAGGGATTCGAGGTGGTGTAGGCAGGTTGGGAATGGGTTGGGACCTGGCCCAGCCTCCTGTTCCAGGTGCCCGGTGGTCCCAGCACCCTTCCAGCTGCTTTTGTTTTCGTCTAATTTTAATATCTTAATCACTATGCTTTACATATTTAAATATTTTTCTTTTGGAGTTTGTAGTCAGAAAAATTCAAGGATATAGACTCATAGACTATTAGACTTGGAGACTTTCAACTTCTTGCCAACACAGAATTGACCGACACTTGATTATTCAGCATTTGGTTGAAGATGGGGAAATCAGCACCTCCTAAGGCACTTCTTCCTATTGTCTTTAGCAGGTCCCTTCGTCAGTACAGTGGAAGAAATCAAGAGAACGGATGCCCTCCACCCTGTAGCGGCTGACACACGTGCAGGGCAGGAGCACAAAGCAGCCTACAGTCAAGTGCCAGTCAAGACAGAATATGAAGGGCAGGCGTGCTGCGGGGTAAGGAGGTTACTAGAGCTGCAGAGATCAGCCAGAGCTGCCCTTTCTTGAGCAGAGTCACGTGTCTGGCAGTGTGGCAAGTACTTGCATCAGCCCACAGTCACCTGGAAGCTGGGTGTGGTGGGCTGAGGAGGGGCCTCCAAAGAGGCCCACATCCTAATCTCTTGAGCCTCTGAACACGTTACGAGGCAGAGGGGATGTGGCCACCACGACTGGGTTAAGGACCTTGAGCTGGACAGGGTATCCTGGCTCATCCAGGTGGCCCAGTGTACTCACATGGGTCCTTACAAGTGTTATCATCAGATGCTGCCTGCTGGCTGTGAAGATAGAGGACGGAGAGGGAGCCAAGGAGTGAAGGTAGCCTTTAGAAGCTGGAAAAAGCAAGGAAATGGATTCTCCCCTAGAATTTCCAGAGGAAACACCCTTTCAACACCTAGATCTTAGCCCAGAAGACTGATTTCAGTCTTCTGACCTCCAGAATCATAAGAGAATGAATTTGTGGGAGTTGTTTTTTCCTACAAAGATTGTGGTCATTTGTCACAGCAGTGAAATCAATACAGATACAAAATTACTTGTAATCCTTCCTAGTGTTCCCTGTGGGCACCTCTCTTGGGGCCATCCGGATTGAGACACATCATCTCCTATACAACTATGGTAGAAGACTCTTTTCTAACTCAACTTTAATGGCCAGAGACGTCCTGAATGATTCTCAGAAGTAACCCACGGTGAAGTGCTACTGCTCCTATGGGACTAACTCTGTGCAAACCTCTTAAACTGGGGACCATCACAAAGGTGAGTAATTGCCAAGCCTGCAGAAGTGTGAACGAATTTCTAGGTGATTCATGCTGATGCTCTGAGATCAAGGGTCGGGTGGGATTTGGGAGACTGTGTGTGTCTGTGTATTTAACATTGTGTCTCTTTAAGATCAGTCATTTTAGGGCTATTTACATTCTGTCTCCAGCAGAACCACCTAGGTTGTTCAAGAAGAGCATGCCATGAAGCCTGACTCCTGGTGATTAAATCCATGACCCACCAGCAGTGGTCTTTATTTGGGGCCAAGACTAACCCTCTGTGATCACATGCATCCTTGGCTCTGACACCCTGTGTGGCAAGACGAGTGGAAATGTTGTGGGCTGGTAAAAAAAAATGTGTGTGATTCAAAAGCAACTTCTTACAAGCTGGTTAAAAGCATTCCTACTTGCCAGCTCACTTGTAGCTGGCTCGGGTGACTTAAGGACGAGGCCGGGAAGGCCAAGGCTGGATTTAACCTCAGGGCCTTTTTCACTTCGGTGCTGGACCCAAACTGTGCAGTCAGAGCCTGCAGGCTAGGTGGGCACTGCGGGCAGGGGGTGGGGGAAGGAGGGGAGAGACATAGGGGGCACCGGTGCCATCTCAGCAGGTGCAGTGCCCTGGAAGGTCTCCGTTCTGCGCTTTCTGGATTGTTATGTTTCATTACCACAGCAGAGGGCGCTGAGGAGCACCACCTTCATCCTGCCAATAGCTATCCCCTGTGGTTCTTTCAAGGGGACTATAAAAGCACTGAGAAGACTTCCTTGTGTGAAAGTAGAGACTCTTTCACTTTAGGGTTTTATTACATATCCTTCCCCTCCATATTCATTGCAGCCTTCTTCATTTCCAGTTTTTCTTTTCTATGGTCTGCTTGATGCATTGCTTTTCTATTCTTGTGAACCATCACCTCTGAATTATTGACATTAATGGAGAGAAGACTTCAAGGAGAGCAGTAATTAGATGAATTATGCTGTATTAAAGTGCTTTATAGATTGAAAAGGGATAAAGGAAGAAGCTTTTTCTTAGTATACTAGGCACTCTCCCAGCTGCCTTGTCGGCTCAGAGGACAGGCTTTGTTCTGCCCATACACACTGCGGGGGGGTGGGGGG